>PYAF01005659.1:141842-159031 GCA_007407185.1 Glycine tomentella
CCTCTGAATATATAGGTACATCTCTATCTCAAGAGGCTCATCTATATATTAGGTACATCTCCTTTTGGTGAGGCTACCTTTGTGAACATAGGCACATCTCTTCTCAAGAGGCTCCTCTATGTAGCACAGGGCCATCTCATCCTCTAACACAATACAATTTCCCGGGGAGGCTGCCTCTGTGTATATGGGGTCATCTCCAAGTAAGAGGCTACCTCCGTATCACAGGCTCATCTCTCACCAGGTCCTTCTCAATCTCAAGTCATCTATCCTACTACAATAGGATACTATTCAAGCACAACATGCACAATCAGGTTTCACATTCAACCAGACATGCCACAATTCAATCACATCATAGCCATCATATCAATCCCCTATCACAGGGTTCAGTTCACATTTCAAGCACATCAGATCAATACATCTCAATCTCCCTCTCATAGGGATCAAAACATCAGTACACGGCATCTATATACATGCATACTCAAGTATCATAATCAATAAGGCATGCTATCAGTGATTCATAGCCCTATACATCAATTTCCCTTTCTCAGGGATCAAGCACATATCAATTCCCTTTCTTAGGGATCACATACACATCAATCACAACTCATATCCATACACAAACCATAACCATAATCCCAGTGGATATATGGTGGAACGCAGCAGAGGATACACAAACAAGAACCAAGAGCTTACCTGCTCTAGACAGATCACCGGCTCTCCCGGTCTCGTGGTCAACACCACCTGAGCTCTCACGCTCACGTCCTACAGAAAACAAGGACATAACATCAAATACGGTTCTAAACCGTTCAAGTGGAAGAAAACTTTCATTCCTTCTATAAACATAAACCAAATCACTATACAAGTGATCATCTGATCCTCAACAGGATCTCTCTTAGCTTACACAAGGCTACAGAGCCTCTACCAAGACTCTGGTCAAGCTATGGTCAAGCATATTCCTGCTTAAAACTAACTTCTCATAATCAGCAGTTTCAACTCACAAACCGCATCTACAACATCTCATGATCAACTTTGTCATCTGCTCTGAGGTCCAGACTAGTCAACTAGTCAACCTTTTATCTCTGCTCATACTGACTCAGAGCCAAAATCAAACTTTATCAGTAATGATGATTTAAGGCTCTAAACTCCTCAGAACAGTCCTCTGAGCATAAGACTCTACAGAGTCCGAGCCTAATAACGGCTCTAACACCTCCAAAAACACCCCTCAGGATTACCCCAAAACCCCGAAATCCAAAACACAGAACCAACGGTTAGAGCTCGAGTTTCTTACCTCTATGAAGTCCAGAAACACTAGGGAATCGCTTTCCCTAAGGTAGCTTGCTCAATCAAGGCCTCCTTTGCCTCTAGGTCTCAAGCTCTCAAGGGTTCTCTCAGAGAAATCAATTTCACTGTTTCTCGCTCTTTCTCGAGAATCAATCGGGGTCTTTCTCTCCTCTCGGGGCTCTGATCACTTTCTCAGTTGGGTCAGAGGTGTTTAGATGAACGATAAAGAAGATATAAAGCTCTATAGCTCATCAATGGCTTCCTCTCTCTCTTTTCCTCTTCCATTTTCGTCCCAAAATGAGCTTTATATAAGCTGCCCGCAGGCCCCGCGCTGATCGCGCCGTTCCCCGCGCTACTCGTGCCACATTTCAAATCTCACGCTGATCGCGCCGCAGGCTCGGGGCTCCCACGCTATTGGCGTGGACGTCCACGCTACTGGCGTGGAACTCCAGAAGAAAACATGGTTTTCTAGAGCTCTTCCCACGCTACTAGCGCCGTACTCACGCTACTAGCGCGGGATGGCCAACAACATTGGCATGTTTTATGCATCTGGCGCGGATCGCGCCGCACTTCACGCGGGTCGCGCCGAAGGCCAGAACAACCTATTTCATCTCTTTCTCAAGCCTTTTCTCTTAACATTCAAAGCATAGTTATTATCCTTAATCATGGGCTTAATCTAGGCTTAATTACGTGCTTAAAAAAATCAAGGTATTACAGTTATGTTATTATTTGATAATAAAAAATTGCATGCCAAACTGTGTACAACTTCACTAAATGAAAATAAAAGTAGAAAAATGAAAATTGTCACGGCAGGGATATAAAGTATATAGGGCCTATTTGGCTAAATTTATTTAAAAATACTTTTAAAAGAAGAAAATAAGAAGAGAAAAAAAAATGAGATGAATTTTTTCATAAGAAAAAAATAAGTTCTCTATTAGCTAATTTTTAGAAGCTCACCAATATAACTTCTTCTTTAAAAGATGAGATGACAAGCCTGTTTGAGTAAGCTTCTCTAGAAACACTTTTAAAAGAAGAATATAAAAAGAAAAAAAAATGAGATGAGTTTTTCCCTAAGTAAAAATAAGCTCTCCATTAATTAATTTTTAGAAGTTCACCAATATAGCTTTTTAAAAGATGAAATGATATCTACAAATTAACTAATAGAAAACTCATTTAACTTATGGAGAAGTTCATTTCAATTTTTTTTCTTATTGTCTTCTTCTAAAAGTGTTTCTAGAGAAACTTACATCTAAACAGGCTTGACATCTACAAATTAACTAATGAAAAACTCATTTTAGTTTATGAAGAATCTCATTTCATTTTTTTTTTACATTCTTCTTTTAAAAGTACTTTTAGAGAAATTTACATCCAAACAGATCCCATAATATGAGACCTAGAAGTGTGCATAGCAATGAGCGGTGTCTATAGATTTTTTATAATCCTTATATTTTAGTTGTTAGTTTTTCTCTCTTTGTTAGTTTTTTAGTCATGTTCTTCCATGTTGAAATGCAAATTATATCCCTTCTAAGGAAGCTGCACTACTACACAGAAAGCCTACGATGACGGTTATTTAGACCATTCAACGACGGTTGTCGAACCGTCTTTGTTGTGCGTGTCGTTGAAAATGGGGAGCTTTCAACGACGGTTCTAAAAAACCGTCTTCTTTTCTATTTATTTATTTGTTTAATTTACATCAGAATCGAAGACGGTTATTAAGGAAAACCGCCATTGTATATCAACGTACAATGACGGTTTTTTGTTAATAACCGTCTTCGTCTGCATTTAATTTTTATTTTAATTTTTTTAACGAAAATTACAAACAAAGACGGTTATTAACAAGAAACCGTCATCGTATGTACATATACAATGACGGTTTCTTGTCATAACCGTCTTCGTTTATATTTAATTTCAATTTATTTTTTTAAAATAAAATACAAACAAGGACGGTTTTTAAACAAAACCGTCATTGTTTGTCAACATACCATGACGGTTTTTTAGTAAGAACCGTCTTTGTTTGTTTTTTATTTCCATTTTTATTATTTTTTTTTACTCAAAAAAGAAGACGGTTTTTAAGTTAAACCGTCATTGTTTGTCAACATACCATGACGGTTCTTTTTAATAACCATCTTCGTTGTATTTAATGTCAATTATTTTTTTTAAAATAAAATAAAAACAAAGACGGTTTTTAAGCAAAACCGTCATTGTTTGTCGTTATACCATGACCATTTTTTGTTATTAACCGTCTTTGTTTGATTTTAATTTCCATTTAGTTTTTTTAAAATAAAATACAAACGAAGACGATTTTTAAGCAAAACCGTCATTGTATGTCAGCAGACAATGACGGTTTTTTGTTATTAACCGTCTTCGTTTGTTTTTTTATTTCTATTTTCAATTTTTTATGTTTACTCAAAAAAGAAGACGGTTTTTAAGCTAAACCGTCATCGTATATGAATGTACCATGACGGTTTTTTGTTAACAACCGTCTTTGTTTGCATTTAATTTCAATTAATTTTTTAAAATAAAATACAAACAAAGACGATTTTTGCGCAAAACCGTCATTGTATGTAAGCAGACAATGACGGTTTTTTATTAATAACCGTCTTTGTTTGTTTTTAATTTTTTTTTTACCTTTTTAATAAAAAAAGAAGACGGTTTTTAATTAAAACCATCATTGTAACTTAACATACAATGACGGTTTTTTCATATTAACCGTCTTCATTTGTTTTTAATTTCCGTTTTTTTTATACATAAAAGAAGACGATTTTTTCTTATTAACCGTCTTCTTAAGTACGTGTAATTTTTTTTTTAATGTCAACATTTTGGAACAGGATTTGTTTTAATAATATTTCTTTAAAACCATATAGGAAGTTTTGATTATTACAAATGGAAGTAGATAGAAATTTGAAGTATTATTTTTCTGTCAGAACATTAGCATCCATATATAGAACATAAAACTGAAATCATATTAATTTTGTGGACAAAGTACAAGATGTAACAAAGCTTACAATTTAAGTTCAAAAACTAAGGAATGACAACATATCAACAGAATAAAAGACCCACTTTACATGTCAAAATAAGTTTCTAGAGTAGCACTACAACTACTCACACTAATCGGTGGAACACATTTCTTGACATGATGCCTTAGAAGGGTGTAAGATATCTTCTGACCATCTGAACCAGCTCCCCTCTCTACTGCCTGCACATGTATCCAACCCCACATTAAAATTTAACACTTTGAATACAATTTAGCCATCTTAACTAAAATTTCTTTTCAAGCCAAAGTAATAACACTTTGGTTAAGCCATGATCAAGAATGCACAACACAGAAAAAAACAATGTCTGGTCTCAGAATGTGAGGAACAACAGAAGCAACAAAATGTACTAGTAACTTACTAACTTGAACCTAGATGCCAATGATTACAGACTTTTCTTCTTTTTGCTAGTATAAATAAAACACCAAAAATTGCCTGATTCCTTACACCACCATACCTGATTTGCCAATTTGTAGAAATGGATAATGTTGCGCATCATCCAAACAGACTTGTAGCAGGGGCAGAATTTATCATAGCTATCAGAGCCACACAAAAGGTAACAACATAAGAACAAATAAAAACAATAATATAATACATGTTCAAGAAGTTAACCAATTACAAGGGCCCTTACGGTGTAAAGGCATTTTGAGCAAGATAATCGTGTCTCAAAAGCATTGCAGTTTCTAAGGTGATCTTATCTCCTTCAGCTAAATCATCCTTGTTCCGCCAAAATGCAGGGAACAATCAGAGAAGGTAGTTAATAATCATGGTTTGTAGGACAACAAGCTTTGAGAAATGTGCAATTCAGGAACTGAAGGCTCTATGTTTATGTTAAGTCTTGAATCAACTCCTGTTTCACTGAGGGAAGAGATCAGTGAGTGTTTGTGTTCATGAGGGTCTTTGAGATCAATCAACAAATTGTCATGATTTTCGACTTCTTTAGGCTTTTTTGCAGGCTGCCAGCTCTCTGAATTTACTAGGAGGAATGATTGTTGGTCAATCTTCATCTGCAATTGCTCGGCTGCTTCATGTACTTTGAAAAGTATGTCTACATTGCTTAGCTTTTCCATATTTTCCACTTTGCTTCCAAGTTGGCGTAATACTTTAGCTCCTTCAGTGCCAACCTTTTGAAGTTCAATGCTGAAAACCAGCCTCTTTTCTGGGGGTGCCTGTACAGATAGAAAATTTGAATACCAAGTTATCATAGCCTCATTTAGTAGTAGCATAGAGTAGTTATATAGTAATACATAAACTTTAAAAAAAGAGTCTTGAGAGAAAGTACAAAATACTAAAAATCAGGCATTTGGGAAGATGTTTTAAGAGAATGCCATCTTAAGCCATCAAACAGGAAATAGTACATTTTCCCATCCTCTTTAAGGTAGCCTTTATGAAAGAACGATTAAAAATAAAAAAGAACCACAAATCAGGTATATGAAGCAGGATAAATTTACAGTGTGCAGAGCCAATTATAAACCAGAAGTTGCCCAAACAAAAAAAACAGAAAGAAAGAAAGAAAAGGTAACAACGAACACTAACAAAAAATACAATACAGCTAACATCTAGCACAGATCATGGACAGAAAGGTTCCTTTTACCTGTATTTCTGAAAGTATGCATCCATGCATTGCCATGGCCATGAAAGCACAATGCCTCAAAGCTCCACTGACTTTAACATAGCTTCTCCAAGGATAATTGAATGTCTTGTATGGACCATGAGGTGGCTCCCATAATGCAAAATCTAACTGTGAGGGTAAGATAAATATCATAAAATGTAGCCACTAGTTTTGGCATTTAGGTTACTAAAGATGGGAGAGTTGACAACTACAAAATATCAATACCAAAGACTGTTCTTGACTTGACGATTGAACTGCTGTTCGATAGGCACGGTAAAGTGGATCATCCGAGGCTTGATAAACAAGAATTTTTGAAGGGACCCTCTCATATGCAACACATTGCAGGTAGCCATTAACACAGCCTAAACAAAATTACAAAGAAACCAACTCAGGTTGACAACAACACAAAATTAAGTACAGCAAGCAGGCATAAAAAGCACCAAGAAATCTTTGCAAGGATTCAGAACATATGGGGAAATCCAAGCAAACCTTCTAAAGATGCAGCAACTCCATGGAAATTTTTCACCACCAATTTATGCAGATCCTCCCCAGACCAGATGGGGTATATGAAAATATTTACAAACAAGTATATGCCAGCACCTATTGCAATAAGAATTAATCTGTAAAAGGCTGTGGAGAAAAATTCCCTGCTAGTTCTCCCAGATACCAATACAATACAAGATGTCAATAAAAACACACGAAAGCCATATTCATATGTCTTCATTGCAGGCAGTAGCTTCACATAGCTTGCACAAAATCCTGCAAACCACAAAAGCAGAATCATCAATCCCTAAATTTTTGTTTTATGAACATATATTATTTGACCATAAAAAATTACATTATCTTTTATACCGGCTAACGATGACTTAATTATTAGTTAACAATTCACAAAGATTGGCTAATGAATTAGGAGGCATTTGGAAGAGTTTTTACAGAACTTTTTTGGGCTCATGAAAATCACTTATAGCCTTCAAATAAGCTCTATCTTATTTATACAAGTTTCAGAGATAAGCTCAACAACATAATTCTACAAATATAGGGCAACAACTTGTACCCTATGATATGAACTTGATGTAGCATTACTAGTTTCTACCATCATATTGTTTTATGCATCCTTTTGTTACTACAAGGCATAATAGTAACCAAGGAAACTATACAAGAAATACTTTTGACAAAATTAATTTAAATATATAATATGATTCTAAAATATAAGATAAGATGATAAATTTCATACTTGAATTTTAGTTTGACTGTTATCAAATCAATGAAGATTAGCAATAAAATGTCATTGCCTATACCCAATACTAATCCAAGGAAAAAAATTATAAAAACATGAAAATTTTGAACACTGAAGAAACTTATCATCCTCTTTTGATCAAACAATTTTGAGGTTCTCACACCATTTCACTGAACATAGTGATCATTTCCAACAAAATAATCTCAAATAACAAGAGAAATTTGTATCTAGAGAACTGTCCTAATAAGCTATATATGATTCTATATGAACAAAAAACAACTTAATAATCCAAGGAATGAAACAAACAACTCACTCCACATAACCATAAATCGCAACCTGAAGATCATCATCCACATAAAAACAAAAAGCACTAAATTAGGGAAGTAACTTTCCAAGGAAACAGACAAAACCTACAAAAGGAATTGAAATTGGTGGAGTACTAGAAGAGAAGCTGAGGAAAGCAAGCATGGCAGCTTGGTTGTTAGGTTGTTTAAGGGACCTGAAGGCACCAGAAGTGAAGGTGACACGATTAACATAAACAGAAGCCTTAAAGCTTGGCATGTGATCTGGACCATCTTTCATGGCAGAGTACCTAGGCAAACCCCACTTTCTCTAGTGGCACAGCTCTTGCAACTTTGCCTTGAACATTTTCAACACAGGAATGCATTCACCAAGCATTATATACATGAGAAGCAGAACTAATGTAAAAGATTGGATTAGTATAATCAACCGAGTTTAAGATCTATGTACTAAAGGTGTAATGGTTTTTAAAATTGTCAACCAATCAGAAATCATTTTAGAAATGACTTAGGCATTATAAAAGTTAACAAACTTCAATCAATGACACATGACATTTTTTATCATGGTTGTGGTTTTAATTTCATTGTTCCAGTAAAATTGGTAGATAAGTGAACACATAATACCTGGTCTAAAGATTATGCTTCACAGCGCAATTCTAATTTTTCAGAAGATATAAGCAGAACTATGGCAGTACTGTAACAAAATGAGCATAAATACCTGGACTGCCATATGTGTTGGCCGTGTAATATATTTCTCCAAGAATATTGTGGTGACGCCAAAAGAAGGAGAAGACAAACATTGTTAATTATTTTGGAAAAAAAAACTGAATTACATAAGTTAACAAATAAAATTACCTGCACACCAGCACAACGCTTCCAGCCTTTATCAATGTTGTACTGTCTGCATATTAGGCGATAATTTGACAAGGCAAGTTCATAATGTCAATACACGAAAGCATAATCACCCATAAGTCGAAGCTGGGATTCAATGGTTGTTGCCCATTTAAGTACTAATAAATTGTCTCTTGATCCACAAAGTGGTTCAGCAAACTCCCAAGTACACAAATGGAAAATTTGTAAATGACAATATTAATAAAATAGGAAATATATGTCAACTGTTTAAGATGTGCATTAGTTATAAAATCAAAGTCATACATAAACACTGACACTCATTACAAGGTACACACCAACAATAGGCATGTGTCTAACGATGTTCATAATGTAAGACAAGTTAACATTTAAGGCTGAGTTACATGTAACATTCTATTGAATTGAGAGTCTTCCATCCCAAGCTTAACTTCCAAAAAATAAGCTGCCCATTGCTTTCTTAGAACTGTTATCCGTTCAATGTCTAACGGTGTTCCATCATGAAAGCACTTCAATATTAGTAAAGGAAATATCAATTTATTTTAATGTACGTGACACACAAATATATTCATTTCAATTGATTATTTTAGTAATTATACCGATGTCCAGTCATTGTTTACATCGCCGTTGACTATGTTCCACATCCAATTCATTACATAATATCCACACTCATAACCTCCAGGTTGAACATGGCTCTAAAACATAAGTAAACAAGCAACAGACATTTGTTTAAATCCAAGAATTGTTAAATATCAATACATGGATACATAGGGTTTATTGAAAGACTAACCTTTAACTCAATCCACGTGGGTGGAGGTGGATTTCCTTTATCGGGTGTTGTGGTCTTCATTTTCTTCATTGCACTGATAAAAATTGACAAGCACAAGAAATTTTGTTAAAGGCTAAACGATAGAATGAGGTTATTATTTTCAAACTACCCATTGATGTATGTCATACTGAACACATTACTTGTTAATTACGGTTTTTATGTGTACATTTGGCTTCTTACGCAACGAACAAAGCCATACGACAGTATCAGTTTTTGGACACAAAATAAAAAGCTGCCAATGGGCCCTGCATAATTGGAACACCATGTCAATTAGAAATAGCATGATCTTTTCCACATTATACAAATACAAACATTACACTTACTGATTCAAATAAGCTCCTAGATACATCTCTCTTTGGGACTCCTTCATCCATGTTTGGATGTATTCCTGAATCTGTGCACGTCTTTCCTTCGCATTGTGTATCGACTGAGGCTCAAAAAATGCATACACATTTGACTTTGCCAATGATGAGGTCCACTCCTCCATATACCTATCAATATATTGGAAATGAATGACATGAAACATATGAACTTGTTAAGACTACGATAAATAACTTTTTGGAATAAAAAAAATTCCATGTACATTCACTGACATGATCCACAATTGCAGTACGGATATGTTCAAACTCCTATCCCCTGCTAGAATTTCATTGACATCGGAAAATGTGATGAACAACGAGGATTGAACATTTGGATGGCCAAATTTGGACCCCTCCCAAGGCACTGCTACAGGTGTGTAATAAAGTTCATGTACAACCTTAACCAAATCCTCCAATTCATCAACCCCACTTCCACTGGTAGTGGGACTTGAAACCGTTTCAAGGTCCTTATTCGGAGGCTGTTCGGGATCCTAAATATTAGAGACATATGATTGTTATTATCATTAATTATTTGCCATTTATTTGCATTACAACACACCACATGTAGGAAATTTCAATTAGTAATATAGGTACCTGAGGTGACACTGGCATCACAAGTTTTTTTGGCCATGCAACAAATGTGTTAAAAGCGTGTCTGACCTTCTTAATCTCTGCATTGGGGATGGGCACTTGGGCGTCCCCGTCGATAATGGTTGAAACATTAACCCGCACAACCATATCATTTGCATAACATATGTTGTGAATGGTGGAGTTCCCAGGATGAACCTTGCCCATTGCAACTAGTCGTGTAGAGTCGTTAACTTGTACATACAACCCCATACACGGGTTAACATCAACTACATTTTTTGCAGCAGATGGGGTGGCTTGATTTTCCGCACAGCTCCCCTTTGTGCTGACTCTTGCAACTACATTATCTACGTTTGGCTGAAGTGGGTTTGACACCGGTGACCCCATCTGCGACAACTCAAGCTTTATTTCTTCCTTTAACTCTCTTTTGCATTCTTCCTTAATGTTTTTGATTATTTCAGCCAATTGATCTGGAGTGATTGATGCAGAAGAACCACTAGACGCACGTGAACTGCGTCCAAAGTATTGTTTGATTGTCACCCCTGTCACTTCTCCACGAACACGACCAGGGTGATCCTTTTTCCCAAGGGCAGTATTTAGTATGTCCTTTTGGCCTTGAGGAACAAATACCCCTTGTGTGGCTTGTTCTTCTAAAGAGTCCTGCATTCATCACATTAATAGGTAACTTAGTTTGACATGTTTTGATAATAAATACTACAAATTTACCAAATCACCAAAACTTACAATTTTTTCTGCTATTTCTTGTGCTGCCACCGATGTCATAGTACCATATTTTTTGGTTCTTGCCATCTTCCACTTCAGCTGTCTTGGAATGGGAGAAGGAGGCTGCATGATGGATGATAATCCTCGGTATTCATCGCATCCTCTTGCCGTTTCTTAATCTTTTCGTCCATAAGCTTCTTTTCAAGCAAAGCATAGCCACCACGAGACAAGACATGTGGGCAGTCATTCAATTTCTGAGTTTCTTGGGCTTTTTTCCTAACTCCCTGTAATAAATAGTAGTCATTATTATCCCACTTTCAATCATACATCATTCACAATGTATGCTCTCTTAATGTGACAACAGCTTTGGCTTACCTGCCAATTTAGGGATTTTCGGCTTTCAACAAATTGCTCCCATGTGTGTGTGTCCAGACCATACACAACTAATGGGTCATATTTTCGTTGGCAGCTAGGGTCAGCATAGATGTATTTACTAGTTAGGGTAGACTTAAATTGTCTCCATCTAGTGCCCACCGATGACATAACTTTCTTCTTTGCTTTGTCATGTTCAGGAATATCAAATTTTGCCTGCACGAAATAGTTACCTCTAATTAGAACGTTTTGTAAAGTGAGTTTAACAACATGAAACAATTAATTCATAAGCAAACTAACCAAAATATCATCCCATACTAGATCCTTCAAGGAGTCCGGTACATCTTTCCAATTGCCATATGTTATAGGAATCTTGTCTCTTGCAACAACACCAAGATAGCTGTGGAACATCTCTTTGTTGTTGCCATGTGCTCTACCAGTATTAGGGTTGACATTTACCGTTGGCCTAGCCGAATCCAAGGTTCTTAATGTCAACCTTCTTAGCTTGGTGGATTGTCTACTCCTCGTTGATGTGGACTTTGAGCAATCGTTTGAATTAGGAGGGGACAACGGAGGTGTTGCCATAAACCTGAAAAACATGCAATATTAAAATGTATAACTTTCAACATATATATATATATATATATATATATATATATTTGTAATGTAATGTAATGAATGAAGATAAATATTGTTATATTGTTTGATATTTTCAAAAATGAAACCATTACTTGATTAAGCCGCAATTAAGTCTGAATGTTCTCCCATAAACCTTCATCGTGATCTACACGAATTGCATGTTCATCATCAACCTGTTGGTCTTCAACAACGGAAGGTATCATTGTAGAGAAACCAGGTATGTCGCTAATGTCACATATACCTTCATCATTTTGGTTACTCATGGCCGACGTTCTTCCATGTAACACCACAGAAAATCTAGCATCGCACGGATCTGGGACATAAAACACCTGTCTTGCTTGTTCTGCCAGTATAAAAGGCTCGTCCTTGTAACCAACCTTGCCAAGTTCTACTAACGTAAATCCAAATCGGTCTTGATGAACACCAGTATTACCATTTACCCACTGACACTTGAACACAGGTACTCTGAATGCAGTATAATCAAGCTCCCAAATTTCTACAATAACTCCAAAGTAAGGCATAGTAGCTTGAATGGGATTGTTATCAGATGGACCACAAAAGTGCTCTGAAGCAGCATCGACACATACCCCACTATTCTGGAAAGTACTATGATCATCTTGTGATTTGGTGTAGAAGGAACAATTGTTGATGTCATACCCCTTCCAAGTGGGAACGTTCAGATTCGGGCCAATAGCTAACAATCTTAAAGTTTTCGAGGCACTGTCATCAGCAAGTATTTGATCTTTAAACCAATTAACAAAGGTTCTATTATGTTCTTGTAGGCAGTTTATGATGTTCATTCTTGGGTGACACTGTTGCAAATATTGTTTGTGGCTTTCAATGTAAGGCAAAACATCTTTCGTGTTATTCAAAACATACAAATGTGCTTGTGCAAGCTGTTGCCGACTAAGTCTCACTACATTGAATCTCCTTGTCCCCTTACCTCCCACTGAAAGTTGATGATGACCTTGTGGAATTCCAACAGGTTTAAGTGCATCCATGTACTCTGAACAGAATTCAATACTTTCTTCGGCAACATATCTTTCGACAATGGAAGCTTCTGGACGATATTGATTCTTGGTATAACTTTTTAGCACTTTCATGTAACGCTCAATGGGATACATCCAACGAAGGAAAACTGGACCACACAACCTTATTTCCCTGACTAAGTGAACAACTAGGTGGACCATTATATCAAAAAAGGATGGAGGAAAAAACATCTCCAACTGACAAAGAACTACAGCAGCCTCATTCTCTAAATCATCCAACTGGTTCGGGTCAATAACTTTGTTACAAAATGCATTAAACAAGAAGCACAAACGAGTAATGGCAACCCTAACTTTCTCAGGCAATATACCACGAATCGCAACAGGTAATATTTGTTGCATCAACACATGACAATCATGAGACTTCAACCCTACCAATTTAAGCTCCTTCACGGATACAAGGCTCTTTATATTAGAAGAGTATCCTTGTGGGACTTTTATTGTTCGTAAACACTCACAGAATTGTTTTTTTTCTCTTGTAGACAAAGTGTGGCTTGCAGGGGGCAAATACGTTTTTCGACCTTGTTCAATTGGATGCAACTGGTGTCGTATACCCATCTCAACCAAATCTTGCCGAGATTTCAAATTATCCTTGGTCTTCCCTTGAATGTTCAGGAGGGTGCCAATCAAACTGTCACAAACATTCTTCTCAACATGCATTAGGTCTATGCAATGTCTGACATCCAAATCGGACCAATATGGAAGATAAAAAAATATGGATTTTTTCTTCCATATTTGCTTGTCAGATGCATCCTTCTGTTGCGTTTTCCCAAAAACATTCAACATGTCCTTTACACGATCGTACACTTCTTTGCCTGTTAACGGTGTAGGAGCCAATTCATTTTCCTGACAACCATAAAAGGCCTTCTTCAATCGTCGATACGGGTGATATGCTTGGAGGAATCTACGATGCCTTGTATATATTGTTTTCTTTCCATGTTTTAGTTGGATAAAGCTAGTATGTTATTCACATATAGGACATGCGTGATGTCCTTTCACGCTATATCCACTCAAATTCCCGTATGCTAGAAAGTCATTAATTGTACAGAACACCATGGCATGCAACCTGAAAGTTTCCTGTAGGTGGCCATCAAAGACATCAACCCCTTCAACCCACATTTGTTTCAAGTCTTTCTATCAAGGGCGCCAAATACACATCAATATCATTTCCTGGTTGACGTGGACCCGATATCATCATGGACAACATAATGTATTTTCGCTTCATGCACAAAGAAGGATGCAGGTTGTAAATCATAAGCAAGACTGGCCATGAACTGTGGTTAGTGGATAGGCTACCAAAAGGATTCATACCATCAGAAGCTAAAGCAAGCCTTAGGTTTCTTGGGTCATTGGCAAACTGTGGATACAGACAGTCAATTGCCTTCCATTGAGGAGAGTCGGCAGGGTGTCGGAGATTTCCATCAACATTACTCCGATTTGCATGCCAAGTAAGGTTTTTGGCATCATTTGCATTAGCAAACAACCTTAAACCAGGGAATTATCGGAAGATACCAACAGACCTTTGTCGGTCTACCACTGAAAGACTTAGTTTCATCATTCCCGTCATCGTCAATTAATTTGTATCTTGGGGACCCACAAGTCGGACAGTTCCGCAAATCTGCATACTCATGCCGATACAGGATGCAATCATTAGGGCATGCATGGAGTTTTTGGTACTGCATACCCATAGGACATAATATTTTCTTTGCTTCGTAGTGAGTCTTCGGGAGGGTGTTTTCTTCAGGAAGAATTTTCTTTACCAACACAAGCAATTCTGTGAAACTTTTGTCACTCCATCCGAATCTAGCCTTCAAGTTAACTAAAGACAACACCGCTGACAACCGGGTGAAGGACGTGCAATCAGCATACAACGGGATCTGTGAATCGGACTCTAGTTTTGAATATGTCGATGCATGAGCTTGGCGAAAACTTTCTTCCCCGAGGTCCCGTATCATCTCTTCTAAACGATCGTCATTGTTCACATCTTCAACCACATTTTGTTTCACTGACTGCGTGCCTGACAACTCACCATGCCATATCCAGTTTCTGTAAGTCGGAATCATGCCGTCACATATTAAATGTGTTCTAATGTCATCTATGGATTGCCGTCTCCCATTCAAACATTTCACACAAGGACAAAAATATTTGCCCCTCAACGATGGTGCATTTTGGGTGGTAAATTCAAGAAATTGTTCAACACCAATTTCATACTCATTCGTAATACGTGGTGCTTGCATCTAACTACGATCCATGTTTTCCATCTGATAAAAAAACCTTTTTAATCTAAAACTTATATGGATGTTTATGCATGTCATGTATACAAACAGGTGTGGCCCTATCCCATTCAAGAAGTAATGCATTTTATGCAACATTCATACATGGACATTACCTATGGTTATCTATATTAAATGAAATTTCGGCAGCAATTCGCATTGGTCTCCGATTACACATCATCATAACGGAGGTTTTATTCACCCGCTATGTGTATGTAGCCAGAGAACAAAGCAAATTGCAGTGAACCGAAATTTAATTAAATATAGATAACCATACGTAATGTCCATGTATGAATGTTGCATAAAATGCATTACTTCCCAAACTGTCCAAACGGACAATTCAAGATTCAATTCAACGATTAATCCAAACTATCCGTATTAATCATTGAGTTGAACCTTAAACGGGACACTAAGGTTATACAATGCAATGCATGTTGAAAAAAGTTAACTACAAAGCTGAAACAATGAAAGAAAGTAGGACAATAATTGTGTATTCATACAAAATACCTGAAAATATGCAGTATAGGGTTGATTGTACGGGCATATATGGTCTTGTAGTTGTATAAAGGAGGTTTATAGCAGCTACCAAAAGAACCCTTTATGAGCTAACGGGTGAACAACTTCGACCTAAAACAACAAACAAAATTTATTTAAAACAAGGGATAACACACGAACACAGACATGTTTATGGTGTTGAATATCAATGATAATGCACAACTGCTCATTTAAGGAGAGTATCAACTGCTTATTTTGATAGACAATGTCATAGAACATATATTATTTGACGACATTATATGTGCATAAAGAAGACCATATCTGTAAAGTCTCGGTGGAGACGTAAAATGTTTGAAAAGTGAAATAAACTGATTCATTTGTTAGGATACATGAAGTCAAATGTCATAGCGTATGACTTGTCGGGTTAGAATAATTTATATTAGATCTGTAGGAGACCTCATGATTTAATCGCTCACCTATTTCTATATTTAATGAAAGGTACAATATGTGCACGAAGACTTGCATGTAAAGTATATGAGCACTTGAGAATGGAGGCGGCTGCTAGGAATAAATCAAAAGAACGTACGCAGATATGAAGATAAAAAAGCCTAAAAAGAACTTCACGTGTCAGCACTTACACTGCAAACAGCTATAAGGGGCCATTGGTGCCCGCAAGAAATTAAGATTTGGGAAGCACACTAAAGGTTGCATTAGTATTCAGATTTTGCTTAAGTAGTGTATGATTTGGATTATCCTCTAGGGCAATCAGTATTCAGTATTTTAAATTCCTTCTGAACAACTTGCAGCATCGGTGGCAGTGCCACAAAGCTAAGAATAATATGGAATGGAGTGAGGGCAGGAATGGACTGACGGTGAAAGGATACTTCGCATGGTCATTGTTGGACAAATTTGAATGGAATGCTGGGTACAGTCTTCGATTTGGGCTTCTGAATTTGGATTACAACAATGGATTGAAAAGACACCGCAAAAGATCAGTTGTATCCTTCAAAATAGTTATTCACCACTGAAATTATCCTTTGTAATTAAAGACAGAATTGGTGGGGAAGAAATAATAATATGTTGTTTCTTTGGTAATCCTAGTCATTTGCTTGGGAAGAGGAATCAATGATTAAACAGCAGTTTCCTGACTTTCACCTTGAGGACAAGGTGGCTCTTCTGGGGGGGAGTATTGTTAGACCTTAGATAAACAAAAGATATGTAGCTAGGACTCATGGCAGGTTTAGGAAGAAGCATGACTCATTAGTGAAACCTATAACTGCCTAATGCCAGTTACAGCTTAGACAATTTAGTAATGGTGACCTATAATAGCTTGTACAAAGTAGTGCCTTTATATAGGGGTCGGGGAATAGGAGAGAGAGCGGTTATGATTTTGTAAGGTTGGTTAACGGAGGTTAGGCTCATCTCCTAAGGTGTACATGAATTCATTCAATAAAATAGAGCTATTGTTGATTGTTCCATCACAAGGCTACACCAAAAAAAAAATTGTCATCCATTATTGTAAGTTATAACTATTTTC
>PYAF01005660.1:3978-84088 GCA_007407185.1 Glycine tomentella
GGAGGTTTCTCTCTTTTCTCTCCTCCATTTTCGTCCAAATGAGCTAGGATTTATAAGCTGCCCGAAGTCCCGCGCTGACCGCGCCATCCACCGCGCTGATCGCGCCACACACATAAAACCATGGCGCCAACCGCGCCGCACCTGGCGCCAACCGCGCCGGATTCCAGCAGAAACTGATTTTCTAGGCCACTTGTGGCGCTACCTGCGCCAGCTCCCCAAGGCCACGGCGCTAACCGCGCCACAACCCAGACAGGGTTTTCTGCTTAAGATTCCTTAAACATGAGCTTAATCTAAGCTTAATTACATGCTTAAAATTCAAGGCATTACACTTTGTATTCCTCTCACCTTGTTGCTTCTTCAAAAACATAGGACATTCAGATGTGATGTATCCCGGCTTACGACATTCGAAGCAAGTGAAATTGGTGGAGTTGTTGTTGTTGTCTTTTCTCTTGTTGAAGTTTGACAGCTTTTTGTTCTTGTTTCTTCTCATGAACTTGCTGAATTTCTTCACTATTAGGTTCATATGTTCATCACATTCATCTTCATCACTTAAGTCTTCTTTTTCCACATTTGATGATGTAGTTTTCTGGGCTATACTCTTTTGTTTTTTGTCTGCATTTTCAGAATGTGTTAATTGTGACATTTCAAGTTCATATTCAAGAAACTTATCGAAAAGTGCAGCCCGGACATCTTGGATAGATCTTTTGATTCCTTGATTGTTGTAACTTTTGGTTGCCATGGTCCTGTAAGACATTTCAGAAATTTGTTGTTTAACTCTTCAGCATCAAAGGTCTTTCCAAGACCAAGAAGTCATATTGTACAACTCTAAAGAATTCAGCAGAAGAAAAAGCAGATGTAATCATGTTTTTAGCTTTAAAGTCATATTGTACAACTATTTTTTCTGCTTCCGTCATCTCATCCTACTCCTTAGGAATTCTTTCATTATCAACAACTTTTGTAGGAATCAAAGGACCCTTCTCAATAGCATTCCAAGCACCTGGGTCATTTGATTGAATAAAGATTTGCATACGATTTTTTCGAAAGTTAAAATTGTCTCCCTTAGCCATAGGAGGACAATTGAGAGAGGCTCCCTCTTTAAAAGTTATTTGTGTAGTATTCATTTTCTTTGAAAAAGAAAGTGATCTTGAATAACTTTCAAGAACCATCTCTTGATACCAATTGAAAAACAATGAAGACACTCAAATACTAAAAGGGGGTGAATTGGAATAACCTTCACCTTTTTAACAATTCTTTATGATATCAGAGTTTAAGATCTTAATCACTTTTTAAAACCAACACAACTTTAATTCAATCAAACCATTCAGTCCAAGATTCCAATCACAAAACCAACACTTGTTGATTAATGAAGAAATCACAACAACTGAGAGATCCAGATAGCAAGAAGAGATAGAACAATAGAAATTAACACAAACACATATACTAGTTCACTTCTCAAGAAAAGCTACATCTAGTTCTTCTAATCAAACTAGATTAGAGTTCCACTAATTTAAAAGTATTCTTTACAAGCAATTACAAGTGATTTTCTCTATCAACCCTAGACAAAGAATCAAAATTCTAACACCCTGAAATCAAATCACAAAGATCCTGAGAACCTTAATCAGATCTTTACCCCTAGAGAACACTACTCTAGAACGTAGACTTACAAATGTATTTTCAAAATCAAAACAAACTACAAGAAAGTTTAAGAGAGACACAACCTGTGATCTTCAATGCATGAATGAATGCACGAATGATTTTACCAATCAACACCGGATTGTATGAATATCAAAACTCAAAATCAACTCTATTTAAAAAAAACTTTTCTTCACTTATCTTCAAGTATGAAGCAAAATGATATTTTAATCTCAAGCAAGAAATCTAATACTCAGAAACCTGTTTCTTGGACAATGAGAACTTTTCTTGTGTTGGGATTTCATAATCTGAAGTATATGATGTATATTGAAATCGCAGACCCAAGCATCTTTATATAGAAAATAGTTTTAACAGACAGTAATAAAATAACAAGCAAGTGTAATCGATTATTTTAACGTATGTAATCGATTATTTAACCAAGTAATCGATTAAATGTTCTTGAGACAATTTGGAAATCTTTAACGAACAAAGTAATAGATTATTCCATGAAGTAATCGATTAAGCCAGTCAGTCTCGTATATGCAATAGGCCTTTGTAATCGATTACAGATTATGGTAATCGATTAAGGCAGTCATGTACAATTTCCAGATAAGCTTATGTAATCGATTACAGATTGTGGTAATCGATTAAGGCAGTCCTGCATGTTTTATAAATACATCTATATAATTGATTAAGATCAGCTTGTAATAGATTAAACTGTTTGCCATGGCTTTTCCAGAATCAAACAGAAGTTGGTAATCGATTATATCCTTATGTAATCAATTAAACCAAACAAAGTCATGGAAATTGCACAGATAAACTCTTAAGTTCTTTTTCTAAAAACATTTTATGCATGAATATGTTTATGCTTGCAAGGATCACAAGATAAGCCTTCATAAACCATTCTACAAAATACAAATGTCTTCAATTGAATGACATGTAAAAAGCTAAAATCTTCAAGTGCATGGGCTGTATCCTTGATCTTCTTCTTCAGCTCCTCTTATATCCAATACCTTTTAATAATATTGATGTCCTTTTTGTAACCTTCGTTGAGTCCCAGTCACCTACTGCTGTTCATTTGCTCCAACGAATGAAAGTTCACGATCATCATAGGTACCAACTATTGGATTTAAAGGAAGCTGCAAGAAGATTGAAACAAGGATGACTTGGAGTTTTAGCTTTTTTACATGCCCAATCATTTTGATGGAATTTGTAATTTTCTAAGTGGTTCAAGTTCATAGCCTAGTGATCCTTGCATTGCATAATTCATTCACATGCATTCATATGTAAAATATAAAACTTACCCTATTTTTGTGTCTGTGGTTGACACCTGTGATGACCCCAATTTATTTGGGCGAGCAGGGGAATAGTAAAGCTTCTGCATAATTGTACAAAGCATTCTTATCTGGTTTAATCGATTACCAGGTGTTCATAATCGATTAAATATGCATTAATATGTTTTTTAGCCTGGTCTGTGTTAATCGATTAAAAGGAAGCTTAATCGATTACACTAGTATATCAAAAAACTAAGTTCATCTGGAATAATCGATTACAAGATGACTTAATCGATTATTTTGTTCGTGACAAATTTTCAGATTCCTGATGAACACTTTAATCGATTATCTGGTTAAAATAATCGATTACAGTTAGTTAAATCTTTTTTTTATAAATAGAACTGTCTGGTCTTTGTTTGAAAAAATAAGAGAAAAAGAATAGTCTAGTGTAAACCTTGTGAAAATCACTTTCAACGGTTCTCAAAATCACTAAGGCTAAGTTTAGAGAGAAAATCAAAGATTCAAAGAGTCATTGAGAGTTATATGTGATGTGTGTCATAATTCACATTGTTTGAAAGAGGTGCTCAAGCTATTGATTAAAGAAGTTAACAAGAAAGAGTATTGATCATCAATTGCATAAATTTTCAGGTTGTTTGAATCATTCATTTCATTGAATTAGCTGAGGATTATATGGTGATATCTTTCTTGAACCTTTAGCTTGGTTTTTGTTTGATATTTGTGTTGTAATTGGTTGTTTGTCCATATAACAATTGTATTCTTTAAAGCTTTTTCTAGAAAGGTTTTCTAGAGGGAAGAACAGAGAGGAGATCTCTGATTCTTGGTCTTTTGAAAAGTCTATAGGAAGTAGATTTTGAATTTTACCTAGGGTGGGTTAGAGAGATCATTGTAAGCTTGTAAAGAACTAATATTTGTTATAGTGGAACTCTGACCAACTGTTGGTTGGAAGAAAAACTAGATGTTGCTTCCGGGGTTGAGAGGTGAACCAGTAGAAATCTTATGTGATTTAGAATTGTGTTAGTATTTCATTATATTCTTGAAGTATGATAAGCTTTGTTCATCTTACAACATTGGTCACAACACAAGAGTGGTTTGATTGATAAAAGAAATAGTTATCCTAATTTGTTTTTAAAGATACGATCCTTTTGAAAGTCTTCCGCTGTTACATATTTTGAAAGAAAATTTTAAAAACTCCAAGATAAAACCAATTCACCCCTCTTGGTTATTTTTATAAGTGTTCATTATATTTTCAATTGGCATCAAGAGCTGGTTCTTGTAATTTGCTCAAGATCTTTCTAAAAATCCTTGACAATGAATACTAATCAAATAACATTCAAGGAGGGAGCCTCATTGAATAGACCACCTTTGTTTGAACGGGAACATTTTAACTTTTGGAAGAATAGGATGCAAATCTTTATCCAATCAAACGACCCGGGTGCTTGGAATTGTATTGAGAAAGGTTCTTTCTTTCCTACCAAAATTGTTGATGGCAAAACTATACCAAAAGAATGGGATGAAATGTCAGAAATAGAAAAGAAAATGACTCAATTTCTGCATTATCTTTTGATGAATTTTTCAGGACTATTAGGTGTAAAAGTGCCAAAGAAATGTGAGAATTACTTGAAGTTACTCATGAAGGAACTGATGATGTGAGAAGATCGAGAAAACACACTCTCATTCATGAATATGAAATGTTCAAAATGAGAGATGATGAGAACATCTCACAACTTCAAACTAGATTCACCCACATAGTGAATCACTTGCTTTGGCTAGGAAAGACCTTTGATGTAGAAGAGCTGAACATCAAGATTCTGAAATGCCTAACAAGAGATTGGCAGCCTAAAGTCACAGCCATTAAAGAATCAAAGGATCTATCAAAGATGTCAATGGCAGCCATGTTTGGTAAGCCGTTAGAATATGAACTTGAATTATCTCAACTAACTCTTGGTGAAGATGCAGACAAAAAACATAAGAGCATTGCATTAAAGGCTGCACCTTCAAAGATAGAAAAGGAAGATAATTCAAGTGATGATGATGATGATGATGAGGATAATGAGAATATGAATCTCATTGTAAGAAAGTTTACCAAGTTTCTAAGGAAGAATAAAAGCAGAAAGCAACCATTTCAAAAGAAAAGAAATGACAACACCTACAAAAACAACAACTCTTCATCAATCACTTGGTTTGAGTGTGGAAAGCAAGGCCACATAAAGTCAGATTGTCCCTCATTAACAAAGACGCCACAAGTTGAGAAGAAATCTAAAAGGGAAGGAAAACCTAGAAAGGCTTACATTGCTTAGGAGGATAATGAATCAACAAGTTCTGAATCCTCTTCAAAAAAAGAAGTTGAAGCTCACCTATGCCTTACATCTACCATTGGTGAAGAAGATGAATCATCAAGTACAGAATCAGAGGTAAATTCAAAATTTGAAAATGTAGTTGATGTTTTCCATGAGATGCATGATGAAGTTCAAAAACTTACAATAACAAACAACAAACTTAAAGGTAGCTTAAGATGGCATGTATCCAAGCTTGCTGAATTGCAAGAAAAACTTTGTAAATTGAATGAAGAACATGACAAGCTTCTTTCAAGTTACAAGGAATATGGATGTACATGCTCCTTAGCCACTTCTAAGGTTGATAAATGCAATAAATTGCAGAAAGAATTTGATGAATACATAAGAAAAGCTGAAGAAAATATGGCTTTTCAAACTGAAATTAGTTATTTGGTTGATTTGCTAAGGAAATATTACAAAGGCAAATGTAACTTAGATGAAATGCTAAGTGTTCAAAAGTATGTTG
Organism: Glycine tomentella; assembly: GCA_007407185.1. Taxonomy (NCBI): domain Eukaryota; kingdom Viridiplantae; phylum Streptophyta; class Magnoliopsida; order Fabales; family Fabaceae; genus Glycine; species Glycine tomentella. The sequence continues at coordinate 9,705 of PYAF01005660.1, forward strand.
GTGATACTTATGGATTGGGATACAACATGGTGCTAGAACTCAAAATAAGCTTGTGTTTGTACCTCCAAAACATAAATATCAAAAGCAGCATAATCAACCGAACTACTATCATAGATTTTCTTATGCTAATTCATCAAAATCTCCAACTTGCAATTATTGTATGTTAAAAGGTCATACATCTTATAAGTGTTATGCTAGAAGATTTTATGTTCCAAATGGAGATTGCATATGGATTGAGAAAAGAAAGAAAGCAACTAACCCCTTTGGACCCAACTCAAATTGGGGACCCTTCTTCTCTACTTAACTTGATTTCTGCAGATGTATCTTAGAGCAAAATCATCAATATGGTATCTAGATAGTGGATGCTCTAGACACATGACTGGAGACATATCCATGCTCACAGACAATACTTGAAGAAAGAGGATATGTTACATATGGGGACAATGATGACAAAGGCAGAATAATTGGGCAAGGCAATATTGGAGACATCTTAACTACTAAAATCAAGGATGTCCTTTATGTTGAAGGGCTGAAACACAATTTACTAAGCATTAGTCAATTGTGTGACAAAGGTTTTAATGTCACCTTCAACAATGAGACATGCTTGATACATGAAGGCAAGAATGACAAACTTGCACACATTGGTAAAAGGAAGGGTAACATCTATGTTTTGTCCATTGACCATGCATTCATACATAAAACTGATTGCTTGTTGAGTAAAGTAAATGAAACATGGCTATGGCATAGAAGAACATCTCATATAAACATGCATCATCTCAACAAGTTAGTTAGGAAAGACTTAGTAATTTGGTCTACCTAAGCTTAAGTTTGAGAAGGACAAAATTTGTGAAGCATGTCAAAGAGGGAAGCAAACTAAAAACTCTTTTCAAAGTAAGAATATGATTTCTACTTCTAGACCTCTAGAAATGAGCATAGGAGGAAATTATTATGGACTTGTAATAGTAGATGATTACTCTAGATACACTTGGACATTGTTTTTAAGATCCAAAAGCCCAACATTCTCAGCTTTTAAGAAACTAGCCAAGTTAATTCAAAATGAAAAGGGCTGTAATATTGTTTCAATTAGAAGCGACCATGGTGGTGAATTCCAAAATGAGCTCTTTGAAAAGTTTTGTGAAGATTTTGGAATTAATCATAATTTTTCAACTCCAAGAACATCTCAACAAAATGGTGTTGTGGAGAGGAAAAATAAATCACTTGAAGAAGGAGCTAGGACTCTTCTAAATGAAACAAAATTACCTAAGCAATTTTGGGCTGATGCTATGAGCACAGTTTGTTATACCTTAAATAGAGTTCTCATAAGACCTATTTTGAAGAAAACTCCTTATGAAATCTATAAAGGGAGGAAACCAAACATGTCTCACTTTGAGGTTGATGAAACCATCTTTCTTGGATATTCCTTGCAAAGTTAGGCTTGTAGGGTGTTCAACAAGAGAACCTTGTGTGCTGAAGAGTCTGTGCATATTGTATGTGATGAAACTAACCCTTCTCAAGAAGAAGTTTTGAGTGACAATGATGTAGAAAATAAAGAGGAAGGACAATAGCACATTGAAACTAGTAAGCAAGAAGAAAATGAAGCACAAGAAGATTCTAATCAAGAAGCAACCACACCTAAACATAAAGATTGGAGAACCACAAGAGATCTATCATTGGACAACATAATTGGTGATGTATCTAAGGGAGTATCAACTAGATCTTCTTTAAGAAATCTTTGTTGCACTATGGCTTTTGTATCACAAATTGAACCTAATAACATTGAACAAGCCTTATTAGATGAACATAGGTTGATTGCTATGCATGAGGAATTAAATCAGTTTAAAGGAACAACGTTTGGGAACTAGTACCTAGAGCTTCAACTTACACACCTATTGGCACTAAGTGGGTATTTAGGAACAAGCTGCATGAAAGTGGCATCATAATAAGAAACAAAGCTAGATTGGTTGCAAAGGGTTACAACCAAGAGGAAGGCATTGATTATGATGAAACTTATGCTCCAGTTGCTAGACTAGAAGCCATAAGATTGCTCCTTGCATATGCATGTATGTTGAACTTTAGATTGTTTCAAATGGATGTGAAAAGTGCATTCCTTAATGGTTATATTGATGAAGAAATATATGTTGACCAACCCCCTAGTTTTGTAGATCATCAATATCCTAACCATGTGTACAGATTGAGAAAAGCTTTATATGGCTTGAAACAAGCTCCAAGATCTTGGTATGAGAGGTTAAGTAAGTTCTTGCTTGATCAAATCATTCACAAGAGGAGAAGTGGATAAGACCATGTTTATCAAAAGGAGAAACAAAGATATACTTTAGGTACAAATCTATGTTGATCACTTTTTGTTCCACTAATCATTCTTTATGTAAGGAATTTTCAGCTAGCATGCAGAATGAATTTGAAATGTCTATGATGGGAGAGCTTACATTCTTCCTTGAACTTCAAGTTAAACAAATGAAGAATGGAACCTTCCTAAGCCAATCAAAGTATTATATGGAAATGTTAAAAAAGTTTGATATGGAGAATTGCAAAGCTGTAGCTACTCCTATGGGAACTTCCACCTACCTAGATTCAGATGAAAGAGGAAAAAGTGTTGATGAGTCAAAGTATAGAGGAATGATAGGATCATTGCTTTATCTCACAGCAAGTAGACCTGACATTATGTTAAGTGTTTGCTTGTGTGCTAGATATCAAACTAATCCTAAAGAGTCTCATCAAACAGCAGTAAATAGGATATTAAAGTATCTAAAGTCTACTCCAAAAGTGGGACTTTGGTATCCAAAATGTACAACAATCAACTTAATTGGTTATTCTGACTCTGATTTTGCAGGATGCAAATTGGATAGAAAGAGCACAAGTGGTACTTGTCACTTATTGGGAAACTCTTTAATTTCTTGGCATTGCAAAAAGCAATCATGTGTAGCCTTGTCAACAGCTGAGGCTGAATACATATCAGCTGGAAGTTGTTGTGCTCAAAGTTTATGATTGAAGCAACAACTCCATGACTTTGGTGTGAATCTTCAACAAATTCCACTTCTATGTGACAATACAAGTGCTATCAATATTTCCAAGAATCCAATCATGCATTCCAGAACAAAGCATATAGAAATAAGGCACCACTTTATCAGAGATCACGTGCAAAAAGGTAACATTAAGATTGAATTTGTTGATAGTAAAAATCAATTGGCTGACATTTTCACTAAACCTTTGGATAGGGACAGATTTTTCACTTTAAGAAATATGCTTGGAATATTGGATGAATCTAGTACATGTTAAATATCTTTCCTATGCTTACTATGTTATTGAATGGCTTAGACATTGCATGATAAAAAGTAACTCAATTGGGATTAAAAATCTTACATGTTGATTGCTACATAATGTCTGAATTTTAAATTTCAAGCTGATATAATCGATTACCATGTATTCATAATCGATTATTTGCTCATCCGATGCTTCTTATATAAAAATCAAGTCTGTTGTAAATGATTAAGTCGACGAAATAATCGATTACCCTCTATTCGTGATTTTGGTAAAAAAACATACTCACTCTGGAGTAATCGATTAAATCAACTAATTAATCGATTACATGTAACTCAGAATGATTCCAAATTATGGACTGCTCTGTAATAATCGATTATGTAATCGAATTAATCGATTATTTTTGCCCTATATATCTGAGTATTAAATTTCAATATGTGTTAATCAATTATTTTTTATTATAATCGATTACACTTCTTTTTCTACATATCACCTACTTTGAAATAATCAATTACCCTATACTGTAATCAATTACTTCATTTCTCAGAACTAAAATTTTGAATGAAATAATCGATTATTTAAGTTGTTACTGCAAAAATCTGACAGTTTTTGAAACTGTCCAACCGCACTTAAACACGATTAATGAGAATCAAAGCCATAATGATAGTGCTTAAAGATCACAACAGCTATGTTTTTGAAATCTTAACTGTCTTATACATCAATTTGCCTATAAATAGAGATCATTGAGACTGGAAAATCACACCCTTAAGTTTTGCTCTCTTGCACTGTTCTGTGCATCACTTTCCTTTTCTTTGTTTCTCTCAATTTGATTTCGTACTCTCTTCAAAATGTCCAAAAGAGTCAAAACCTCAAAAAGAAAAGCACAAGCCCAACCTTCTAATCAAGCTGTGAGTAGGCTTGACCATTGGTTCACCAAAAATGCTGATAAAATGAACTATCTTCAGTTCAATGCAACAAAACTTCTTTGTCCTTCAAAATTCTTAAATCTAGCTTGGTTCACTGAACAAGGATTCAACTTTCCACATATGTTAGAGCAACAGGGCCTAACCAAGTTTGTTGAAATGCACGACACCTTTTACCCTGATTTGGTAAAAGGTTTTCTACACTTGTTCCAAGATTTCTATGCATGGAACAATTCTAACTCAAGTTGTAACACCTCGTTTTACTATCTTGTATTTTATTGATTTTGAATGAAAATTTCTTCTCCACTTGCTTTAAAATTATCTTAGTTATAAAATTTCACGGAAAATTCTTTTCTTCTTGCTTAAAATAATTCATGGGAAAGGTATTAACCATCAATATTGTAAACATGTTTGTTCGAAGTCCAAAATAATAAAGTACAGTCTAGAATACAATCCAACATAATATACAGACTGGTCTAAAGTCTAGTATAAATTACATCATCAGGACAAATACAAAAGATAAGCCATTAAAATATCTTCATCATATCTTCTTCTCAACCATCAGCTGCTATGCTTTACTGTTCCCCTGCTCGCCCAAATAAATTGAGGTCATCGCAGGTGTCAACCACAGACACAAAATGTAGGGTAAGTTTATGATAAACATAGTTCAAGTAAACATAATTCAAGTCACACAATAGCATACAGATATTCATACAACATCCCCATCATGTGATGCATGCTCATCTTCTTTATATGATGCATGAATCTCTCTCAAATTCTCATCAATTGGTACCATAGTCAAGATAGCTTACTCTCTCTGAATTGGATCGAACAGTCAGGGTAGGTCAGTGTTGTAAAAGGACTCACACCCACACTACATGTGATCATCATGGGTAGGTGATCTCCCCACTGCCACTACCCCCCAGCTTAGACACCTTTTGTCTAAACGCTCGTCTCAATTCTAGCTATCTGACATACCTCCTCTTGAGGTAAATAACACGGACTAGCCCCCGCCAGACATATGCATATGAAACATGCATGAATGATTCTCTTTTTATCTCATATTTACTCTTCAATATCAATTTATATCTTATATTCTCATATGCTTAAACTTTACACTTTCAACATCCATCTTCATAAATTCAATATAATATGCATGCTTTCAACATAATTCTAGCATAAAGTTTAATAGACATGCTCAAGGATTTATAGAACACTTTTAACAATATATAACACACAAACTTTAGTAAAACATTCCATTATGTAATTACAATTCAAATCAACCATTTTCTTAAAGATAGTCATAATACATAAAGATTCAAGTTACTTACTTATTTAAATAATCATTCATTTAGCAAGCTTTATCTCTTAGAAGCATTTCATCGAACACATGGTGTGCTTTCATAGAAACACTCAACAACACAGAAAATAATACATAACTTTTTTTAAAGCACTCAACCATGCAAATATAATCCAAATCCAACAACCTTTTGTATATAAGTCATACTTCACAAAGATTCAAACACTTATTCAAACAAAACATCACTTAAACAAAGTAACACTTAAATTATATTTAGCATAAACTCCCCTATACATACCTTGTTCTTCCTTCTTAAAAGCTTGACTAACCTTCTTCTAAATGCTCCTAATCTCACGTGAGGCTTCAAGATGCTAGGGTTATGTTTTACTTTCATTCTTTGAAAGTGGAAGGGTGAAAAGATGTAGAATTTGGAAAATGATAGGATGAAAGGGATTTGAAATGGATTTGCACGTACACTCCTTGGCCAAGCTTGATTTTTTTGGTTCATTCACTCCTTTATATAGGGTTGAAGGAATGCCTTTGCCATGAATATATATCTTAGGTCATTATGACCTTGCTTTCCAAATGGACCAATGGCAAGTGTCCTTGCTTTTCATCCATCCAAGTGTCCTTTTTCTTGAATTTTCTCAAGATTTCTTCATTCTTCTTGGTAGTACACGTGCACTAGCTTGGCTTGGAGAGCAATCCTCACTAATTTTCTCTCCTTCACGTGGAGTAGCCAAGTTTTAAGGAAATTTCGTGCTTTTCTTCATCTTGAATTTTCCCCAAAACTCATTTTAGTAAAATATTGATTCTGGATTCATTAACCGTTGGATCTCCTTAAAATTTTAAAGCTATACTCCTATCTCACATATTTAACTTTTGACCGTTGGGATCGTTAAGATAATGTCTAGAACTGTCCACATGTTCTGCCAAAGGAGACAAGATAAGATTTTTGCTTTTTAAGAAAAATCTACTTAAACTAAATCTACACCATACAAGTGTCTTGATACTTGTCCAATTCATGAAGCCTTCTCTTAATCTCCTTTCAAGTGTCCGTTTGAGTTGGCAAAATCATGAAGCTTCACCATTATTTTCCAAGCTTCACATAAATGCTAGAGGGAAAATCTTCATCATGTGCCTTACAAGTGTCCTAACACTTGTATTCATCACATGGCTTACTTTTATAAGTGGTTTTCATGAAAATCTTATCTCATTGGATGGGAACATAAGTTTTTCTTCCTTTTATCCCATTGGATGCTTAAGAAAAATCTAATTTCACTTATGGTTTTCTATCACAAATTATTTTGATAATCTGCTATCTAAAAGTGTTCTGTATTTCCATCAGGTTCTCACAGAATCCCTAAGAATATCTGATCATTTCGAGACTGAAGGGTATTATGGTAAATTCATCCTTCATCCTAGGGGCATAATTGTCATTTTCATCATAAAAATATCTATTCAAAATATCTAAGGGTATTCTTATTATTTCCAAAATATCCAAGGGCATTTATGTAAGTTTCCACCTTAAAATATCTTTCTAAAATATCTAGGGGTACTTTTGTAATTCTTAAAAATATCTAAGGGCATTATCGTCCTTTTACCCTCAAGGGCATTTTTGTCATTTCTAATTTACGATAAGAGCAATATGGTCATTTTTCCCCAAACATTTCCGTAATGTCTCTAATTGATATTTTACCCACATAATCAAATCTTCCCTAGCTTAAGACTTTCATAAATATCTATAGTTATGGAAATTTTGGGGTGTTACACAAATCAGTGGTGTTGCAATGGAGATCACACCTGAAATCCGGAATGAAGTAGCTGGAATCTCCTTTGATGACGAAAGAAGATTTGAAGAGGAAGCTGAAGGCTACAACAAGATGGAGACTTACAGAGGCATGCTTATTGATCCTCATATGAATATAAGGATGAGATTAGGTACTAGACCTATGACACATGAGGATAGGCTTCTACATTACATAATTACCTACATCCTCACTCCTAGATCAACAAACCATGCTCAAGCTACTGATGATGATCTTCAAGTTGTCTATGGCCTAAAGAATGGAATCAAGCTGAATCGGATTCTTATCTTTCAAGAGATTATGCAAAAATCTAAAAGATTGGTAAACTATCCTTTTCCCTATGCTGTTTCGGTTTCAAGATTCATTGATTACTTTCAAGTGGATGTTTCAAATGAAGTCATGGATCATACCAACTCAAGCAACAGCCAAATTAAGGAGAAGCACCTCACAAAGCTTGGTATGGTGAAAACACCATATGGGTGGCAGATGGCTGGCCAACCTATTCCTTTGGCTGAAGAAGGAGGAGAAGAAGGTGATGGGGAAGGAAATCAATCTAGAGATGCTGAGGAACAACATGATGAATATGCACCATCTGAGCCTAAATAATCATATTTTGAATCATTAATGATACAAAAGATGGATGCCTTGTTCTTTTTGCATCATGAACAAAGAGATGAAGTGAACTCCTCACTAGAAGAACTTAAGACTAGAGTTAAGAACATAGAATCCAAAGTTTTTAGAGATGAATCTGGGGATATGGATTAGCTCTAGGTTAAGTTTGCAAGAATTATATTTTTTTTTTATGTTATGTTTGTTTCAGTTTCTTTATTTTTATGTTTATGATTAATGTAATTTTCTTTTCTTAATATGAAAGCCTCTCTATTTCCTTTTCTATTTGGATGCTTCATGCTTATTGTTTTTTGATTTGATATACCAAATAGGGGGAGTAGTAATAGATAGAGGGGGAGTAGTAATTAAGTAAAATGATGAAATGCTTAAAAGTAACTAATTCAGGGGGAGCTACTCATATGATTAATATCTAAATTGTTTAATGAATGTCTTTAAGTAAAAATCAAGTCATGAATAATATACTTGATCTTTGCAAAAGCTGAGAACATTTCAGGTTAAACATCTCTTCTTTAAAGCATGTTTCATCAATTGAGTATTTGGCATGCTCAAATCAAAAAGGGGGAGATTGTTAGCTTTGAGGAAGCTGAAGACATGGAATCAAGAAGAATGAAGAATACAAGTTTTGATGTTTCATATGCCCACTCAATTGATGGCATTTGTAATTTCTGTTTAAGCTTGGTTTAGTTGTTAAAGCTCTATAATCCTCATTAGGTTTGATTAAGTCATGCATTCATACATACATTTAATCATAATTAATCATGTGGTAACAAGAAAATTCATAGAAATTCATTAAGGCAACTAAGAACTTTATAAAACAAATGCTCACTGTTTTAACCGATGATATGGATTATGTAATCGATTACAACATGTGTATATTTGCTGGAAAAAGCCTTATGAACATTTTAATTGATTACCACTAACTCGTATCGATTAAATAAGCTTAACACAAATTTAGAAACTTTCTGTGATAATCGATCATATCATGGAATAATCGATTACATAAGCTTCTGCATAATTGTACAAAGCATTCTTATCTGATTTAATCGATTACCAGGTGTTCATAATCGATTAAATATGCATTAATATGTTTTTTAGCCTGGTCTGTGTTAATCGATTAAAAGGAAGCTTAATCGATTACACTAGTATATCAAAAAACTAAGTTCATCTGGAATAATCGATTACAAGATGACTTAATCGATTATTTTGTTCGTGACAAATTTCCAGATTCCTGATGAACACTTTAATCGATTATCTGGTTAAAATAATCGATTACAGTTAGTTAAATCTTTTTTTTTATAAATAGAACTGTCTGGTCTTTGTTTAACAAGAGAAAAAGAATAGACTCGTGCAAACCTTGTGAAAATCACTTTCAACGGTTCTCAAAATCACTAAGGCTAAGTTTAGAGAGAAAATCAAAGATTCAAAGAGTCATGGAGAGTTATATGTGATGTGTGTCATAATTCACATTGTTTGAAAGAGGTGCTCAAGCTATTGATTAAAGAAGTTAACAAGAAAGAGCATTGATCATCAATTGCATACATTCTCAGGTTGTTTGAATAATTCATTTCATTGAATTAGCTTAGGATTATAAGGTGATATCTTTCTTGAACCTTTAACTTGGTTTTTGTTTGATATTTGTGTTGTAATTGGTTGTTTGTCCATATAACATTTGTATTCTTTAAAGCTTTTTCTAGAAAGGTTTTCTAGAGGGAATAACAGAGAGGGGATCTCTGGTTCTTGGTCTTTTGAAAAGTTTATAAAAAGTAGATTTTGAATTTTACCTAGGGTGGGTTAGAGAGATTATTGTAAGTTTGTAAAGAACTAATATTTGTTATAGTGGAACTCTGACCAAGTGTTGGTTGGAAGAAAAACTGGATGTAGCCTTCGGGGTTGAGAGGTAAACCAATATAAATCTTGTGTGATTTAGAATTGTGTTAGTATTTCATTATATTCTTGAAGTACAAGCTTTGTTCATCTTACAACATTGGTCACAGCACAAGAGTGGTTTGATTGATAAAAGAAATAGTTATACTAATTGGTTTTTAAAGATACGATCCTTTTGAAAGTCTTCCGCTGTTACACATTGTGAAAGGAAATTTTAAAAACTCTGAGGTAAAACCAATTCACCCCCCTCTTGGTTATTTGTATAAGTGTTCATTATATTTTCACAATAGACCTTGGTAATCGATTACAGAATGTGGTAATCGATTAAGGCAGTCATGTACAATTTCCAAAATAAACCAATGTAATCGATTACAGATTCTGGTAATCGATTAAGGCAATCATGTACAATTTCTAGAATAAGCCTATGTAAATCGATTACAGATTCTGGTAATCGATTAAGGCAGTCATGTACAATTTCCAGAATAAGGCTATGTAATCGATTACAGATTGTGGTAATCGATTAAGGCAGTCATGCATGTTTTAGAAATACATCTATGTAATCGATTACAATAAGCTTGTAGTCGATTAAAGTGTTCGTCATGGCTTTTCCAGAATCAAACAGAAGCTAGTAATCGATTATATCCTTGTGTAATCCATTAAAGCAGACAAAGCCATGGAATATGCACAGATAAACTCTTAAGTTCTTTTTCTAAAAACATTTTATGCATGAATATGTTTATGCTTTATGTATTGCAAGGATCACAAGATAAGCCTTCTTAACCATTCTACAAATTACAAATGCCTTCAATTGAATGGCATGTAAAAAGCTAAAACCTTCAAGTGAGATGGGCTTTATCCTTGATCTTCTTCTTCAGCTCCTCCTATATCCAACAATCTCCCCCTTTTTGACTTTGATCATGCCAAATGTCAATTGAACATTTGTTGCTTTGTTAAGTACATGAGAGAGATAAGTGTAGGAGCTTTAATCTTAACATGAAATAAACTTAGCCTCTTGCTAATTTCAAGTGTTAAGAAGTTTTGCATAAGCATAGATAAATTATTAGATTGCTCCCCCTGTTTTAGGTAATATTTTTTAAGTTTGCAGAAACACAGATTCATATAGCAAAATAAGATTAAGTTATTTTCATTTTCTCATAATGTTCAATAGTCTTCTCCCCCTATTTGGCTTATTAAATGCAAAAAGAGCAATGTAAAAGGAATCATAAGCAAAGAAGGAAAAAAAAGGACTAAGGTATAATCGATTAAATCGAAGTATAATTGATTACTCCAGTGAGAAATAAAATAGAGTTCACACTTAGTAATTGATTACCATTCGTCGTAATCAATTATTCCAGTTGAAGTTAAGTCTAAAAAAAGCTTATTTAGTATGCGTAATAGATTAAATCGTCGTCGTAATCGATTAATCCAGAGCAAACAAATTTTTTGAAATCATTTTCAACAGTGAGTAATCAATTAATTCGACAAGGTAATCGATTACATAAGCATAAATTTTTTTTTACTAAAATGCTTTTTAAAGATCAATTAATCGATTATTTCGACACTTAATCGATTATTACAGTCAATATTGCAAAATGAATAGTGATTATGTAGCATATGTCGAGTGTTGAGTCAAATGTGATGAATAGCCAAATAAGATGTAGATAAACACATTAAAAAGCATGCTAGCATATATTAGACTCATCAAGGATTCCTAGAATGTTTCTAAGTGTATAAAATCTATCTCCAGCCAAGGGTTTAGTGAAAATATTACCCAATTCATTAAGTGTATCAATGAACTCAATTTTGATTTTACCCTTTTGGATGTGATCCCTAAGGAAATGATACCTTATCTCAATGTGTTTGGTCCTTGAATGCAAGATTGGATTCTTGGATATGTTAATGGCACTTGTATTGTCACAAAGCAGAGGAATTTCTTTTATCTCAACACCAAAATCTTGGAGTTGTTGCTTTAACCAAAGACTTTGTGCACAACAGCTTCCAGCAGAGATATACTCAACTTCAGCGGTTGATAAAGCAACACAGGATTGCTTCTTGCAGTGCCAAGAGATTAGTGAGCTGCCTAACAACTGGCATGTTCCATTAGTGTTCTTCTTATCCAAGTTGCACCCTGCAAAATCAGAATCAGAATATCCAACTATGTTGAGTGTTTAGGTTACCAAAGTCCAACTCTTGGTGTCGACTTGAGGTATTTGAGGATCCTCTTGATTGCAGTTAGGTGTGACTCTTTGGGATTTGCTTGGTATCTAGAACATAAGCAAACACTTAACATTATATCATGTTTACTTGCAGTTAAGTATAACAAAGATCCAATCATTCCTCTGTATTTAGACTCATTAATACTTTTTCCTTTGTCATTTGAATCAAGATAAGTTGATGTAGCCATAGGCATTCCAGCATCCTTGCTCTTCTCCATTTCAAACTTTTGATCATCTCCAGGCAATACTTGGCTTGACTAAGGAAATTTCCATTCTTCATTTGCTTGACTTGTAGTCCTACAAAGAATGTGAGCTCCCCCATCATTGACATCTCAAATTCACTCTGCATTGAGACATAAAATTCTCTGCACATAGATTGATTAGTTGAACCAAATATAATGTCATCCACATAAATTTGAACCAACAAGATATCATTATCTCTTTTCTTGATGAACAATGTTTTGTCAACCTATCCTCTTATGAAAGATTGTTCAAGCATAAATTTGCTCAATCTCTCATACCAAGACCTTGGTGCTTCTTTCAAACCATATAAAGCTTTTCTTAATTTGAAAACATGGTTAGGATGTATGCAATCAATAAATCCAGGGGGTTGGTCAACATATATCTCTTCCTCAATGTAACCATTTAAGAATGCACTTTTAACATCCATTTGAAACAATTTAAAGTTCAACAAACATGCATATGCAAGTAACAACCTAATGGCCTCTAACCTAACAACCGGAGTATAGGTTTCATCATAGTCTATGCCTTCCTCTTGGTTGTATCCTTTAACAACCAGTCTAGCCTTGTTCCTAACTATGATGCCACTTTCATCAAGCTTGTTTCGAAAAACCCACTTGGTGCCAATAGGTTTATGAGTAAAGGGCCTAGGGACTAATTCCCAACATCATTTCTCTTAAATTGATTCAATTCATAATGCATGGCCATCAACAAATGTTTATCAAGCAAAGCTTGATCAATGCTCTTTGGTTCAATTTGTGATATAAAAGCCATATTACAACAAAGATTTCTTAATGAGGATCTAGTAGAAACTCCCTTGGATACTTCCCCAATTATATTGTCAAGGGAAAACTCTTTGGTTGTTCTCCAATCCTTGTGCTTTTGTAGTGGTGTTGATTGTTCAACCTCATCATTTGATTTTGTTTTTTTTTCCACTTAGATCATTGAGTTGTAGAAATTCTTCCATTGGTCCTGCATCAATATCACACTCTTTTTCCTCCTTGGAAGGGTTAGACTCATCACATATTACATGGACAGATTTATCTACACACAATGTTCTTTTATTAAAGATTCTATAAGCTTTACTTTGCAAAGAGTAACCAAGAAAAATACCTTCATCAGCTTTAGCATCAAATTTGCCAAGAGAATCATTACCAATATTTAAAACAAAACACTTGCAGCCAAATGCTCTTAAGTGAGATATGTTTGGTTTCATTCCTTTGTATAGCTCATAAGGCATTTTTTTTAAATAGGCCTTATGAAGATTCTATTCAAAGTGTAGCAAACCGTACTCACCGCATTAGTCCAAAAATGTTTAGGCAAGTTTGTTTCAATTATAAAGGTTCTTGCTCCTTCTTCAAGGGATTTGTTTTTCCTCTCCACAACACCATTTTGTTGGGGGTGTTCTTAGAGCTCAAAAGTTGTGGTTAATTCCAAGTTCTTCACAAAAAATTTCAAAGTATTCATTTTTGAATTCTCCACCATGATCACTTCTAATTGAAACAATATTGCATGCTTTTTCATTTTAAATGGTCTTGGCTAATTTTTTAAATGTTGTGAATGCATCACTCTTGGATCTTTTGAACAAAGACCATGTGTATCTAGAGTAATCATCTACAATAATAAGTCCATAGTAGTTACCCCCTAAGCACATGGTTCTAGAGGGACCAAATAAATCTATATGAAGCAACTCAAGGGATCTAGAGGTAGAAACAACATTTTTACTTTGAAAAAAATTCTTTGATTGTTTCCCCTTTTGACAAGCTTCACATATTTTATCATTCTCAAACTTAAGCTTTGGTAAGCCTATGACTAGGTCCTTCCTAACAAGCTTGTTCATATGATGCATATTTATATGACTAGCTCTCCTATGCCATAACCAAGTCTCATTAGTTTTACTTACAATGCAGTTAGTGTTATGAATGAATGCATGCTCAATGAATAAAACATATATGTTACCCTTTCTCTTACCAACATAGATAACCTCACCATTTTGACCATTAAAAATTAAACAACAATTGTCATTGAAGGAGACCTTGAGTCCTTTGTCGCATAGTTGGCTTATGCTAAGGAGGTTGTGCTTCAAACCTTCCACATAAAGCACATTCTTTATCTTTGTTTTGAAGATATCTCATATATTTCCTTCTCCAATGATCTTTCCTTTATTATTATCACCATAAGTGACATATCCTCCATCTTTGGAGTGTCAAATTTGTGAGCATGGACATGTCACCTGTCATGTGTCTAGAGCAGTCACTATCAATATACCATATTGCTGATTTTGCTCTTAGACACACCTACAAAAGTCAATTTAAGTAACAAAGAAAGGTACCTAATGTTAATTGGGTCTATAGGGGTTAGTTGGCTTCCTTTTTCTCTTAGGCACGCAAATGCATTCACCATTAGGCACATAGTATCTCCTATCATAGCACCTAATAGATGTATGACCTTTCTTCATGCAATAATTGCAAGTAATTATAGTATTTGTTGCTCTTTCAAAATGAGTCAATTGCTGATACTTAGTTTTTCAAAAGCCTCTTTGATTTTTCTGTTTTGGTGGTACAAACTTTGTTTTTCCAAAAGGCTTTGATCCATGTTTGTAACCCAAACCAGAAGTATCTCCAGCATATTTTGCACACTTAGTATTTTAGCCAAGTTGCATTTTTCCTTTATAAAGTATTTTCAAAAGATTAACCAAGTATTTTTTGAAAGCAAAAACATATATTTTTCACCTTGACTATTTTTACAATCATCAAATTCTTTTTGTAAAAGCTTGCATTTATTAACATTTAAAGATGATAAGGCATATGTACATCCATTAGCTTTATAACTTGAAACAAGATTTTCATTTGCTTCTTTCAAATTACAAAGTATTGCAATTCAGCAATTTTGTTGACATGCCAATTGAGATTTCCTTTTAGCCTATTATTGGTTTGTGCAAGCTTTTGGGCCTCTGCATGCATCTCATGGAAAGCATCAACAATATTATCATATTCAGAAGTTACCTTAGTTTCAGCACTTGAGAATTCTTCATCATCACTTGGTGTAAAAGTGAAGCAAGCATTTGCTTCTTCATTCTCATTGTTGATTCAGAAGTTGTTGAATCATTTTCTTCCCATGCTATGTATGCCTTCTCTGGTTTCCCTTCTTTCTTTGTATTCCTCTCACCTTGTTGCTTCTTCAAACACACAGGACATTCAGATTTGATGTGTCCAGGCTTACCACATTTGAAGCAAGTGAAGTTGGTGGAGTTGTTGTTGCTGTCTTTTTTCTCTTGTTGAAGTTTGACAGCTTTTTGTTCTTGTTTCTTCTCATGAACTTGCTGAATTTCATCACTATTAGGTTCATATGTTCATCACATTCATCTTCACTTGAGTCTTCTTCCTTTTCCACATTTGATGATGCAGTTTTCAGGGCTATACTCTTTTGCTTTTTATCTACATTTTCAGAATGTGTTAATTGTGACATTTCAAGTTCATACTTAAGAAGGTTATCGAAAAGTGCAGCCATTGACATGTTGGAAAGATCTTTTGATTCCTTGATAGTTGTAACCTTTGGTTGCCATGATCTTGTAAGACATTTCAGGATTTTGATGTTTAAATCTTCAGCATAAAAAATATTTCCAAGACCAAGAAGATGATTAACAATGTGAGTGAACCTTGTTTGCAGCTGAGAAATATTTTTTGTATTACTCATCTTTAACATTTCATATTCATGAATCAAGGTATGCTTCCTTGACCTCCTCACTTCATCTATTCCTTCATGAGTTACTTCCAATATCTTCCACATTTCCTTTATGCTTTTACACACTTAGCAGAAGAATTCATCAGAAGAAAGAGCATATGTAATCATGTTTTTAGCTTTAAAATCATATTGTACAACTCTTTTTTCTGCATCCGTCATCTCATCCCACTCCTTGGGATTTTTTTCATTCTCAATAACTTTTGTAGGGATCAAAGGACCCTTTTCAATATCATTCCAAGCACCTGGGTCATTTGATTGAATAAAGATTTGCATACAATTTTTCCAAAAGTTAAAATGCACTCCCTCAAACATTGGAAGACGATTGAGAAAGACACCCTATTTAAAAGTTATTTGTGTAGCAATTTTCTTTGAAAAACAAGTGATCTTGAATAACTTTCAAGAACCAACTCTGGTACCAATTGAAAACAATATGAATACACTTAAATAGCAGGGGGGTGAATTGGTATAATCTTGACCTTTTAAAATTCTTTATGAAATTAGAGTTTAGGATCTTAATCACTTTTAAAACCAATAAGACTTCAATTCAATCAAACCTCTCAGTCCAAGATTTCAATAACAAAAAATAGCACTTGTTGAGTAATGAAGAAATCACAACAGTTGAAAGATCAAGATAACAAGAAGAGATAGAACAATAGAATGTAACACAAGCACATATACTGGTTCACTTCTCAAGAGAACCTACATCCAGTTCTTCTAATCAAACTAGATTGGAGTTCTACTAATTCAAATGTATTCTTTACAAGCAATGACAAGTGATCTTTCTCTATCAACCCTAGACAAAGAATCTAAATTCTAACACCCTATTAGAAATCAAATCACAAAGATCCTGAGAACCCTACTCAGATCTTTACTCCTAGAGAACACTACTCTAGTAAGCTTGAAAGAAACTCTTTGAACTTAGCCTTAAAAAAGTATTTTGAAACTCAAAACAATCTACAAGCAAGTTTAAGAGAGACACAACCTGTGATCCTCAATGCATGAATGAATGCACGAATGATTTTACCAATCAACACCAGGTTGTATGAATATCAAAGCTCAGAATCAACTCTCTTGAAAAAAATTTCTTAACTCATCTTCAACTATGAAGCAAAATAACATTTTAATCTCAAGCAAGAAATTTAATACTCAGAAAACTGTTTCTTGGACAATGAGAGTTTTTTCTTGTGTTTGGTATTTCGTAAATCTCTAATAGACTGAAGTATGATCATTAATGAAATCGCAGACCCAAGCATCTTTAAATAGAAAACAATTTTAACAGACAGTAATCGATTATTACACAAGTATAATCGATTATGTTAACATATCTAATCAATTGTTTAACCAAGTAATCGATTAAAATGTTCTTGAGACAGTCTGGAAATCTTTAACGAACAAAGTAACCGGTTATTCCATGAAGTAATCGATTAAACCAATCAGTCTCATATATGCAATAGACCTTGGTAATCGATTAAGGCAGTCATGTACAATTTCCAGAATAAGCCTATATAATTGATTACATATTGTGGTAATCGATTAACGCAGTCATGTACAATTTCCAAAATAAGCCTATGTAATCGATTACAGATTGTGGTAATCGATTAAGGCAGTCATGCATGTTTTAGAAATACATCTATATAATCAATTAAGATCAGCTTGTAATCGATTAAAGTGTTCATCATGGCTTTTCCAAAAGCTTGTAATCGATTATATCCTTGTGTAATCCATTAAAACAGACAAAGTCATGGAATATGCACAGATAAACTCTTAAGTTCTTTTTCTAAAAACATTTTATGCATGAATATGTTTATGCTTTATGTAATACTAGGATCACAAGATAAGCCTTCAATTGAATGGCATGTAAAAAGCTAAAACCTTTAAGT
The DNA here is from genome assembly GCA_007407185.1 of Glycine tomentella. Taxonomy (NCBI): domain Eukaryota; kingdom Viridiplantae; phylum Streptophyta; class Magnoliopsida; order Fabales; family Fabaceae; genus Glycine; species Glycine tomentella. The sequence goes on from PYAF01005660.1 coordinate 27,606, forward strand.
GAGATGGGCTTTATCCTTGATCTTCTTATTCAGCTCCTCCTATATCCAACATGGGATTCTGTTACTTGTGCTATTTGATTCCGGTGCTACCCATTCGTTTATATCTTGCTTGTGTGTGGAGAAAATTAAGCTTTCTATGTCTTTTTTGAGTAATGATCTTGTGGTAGAGACCTCAACTAGTGGTTAAGTTTTAACTTCTGATGTGTGTTTGAATTGCCTTGTATAGATTTATAGTAGAAAATTCTTGATTGATCTGATTTGTTTGCCTCTCAGCCAAATTGATGTTATTCTGGGTATGGACTGGTTATTTTCCAACCATGTCTTGTTAAACTGTTTTGATAAAATTGTGATGTTTAGTGATTCTAAAGTAAGTTATGATGTTTATCTCTGCCAACCATATTGTGACATCTTTAAAAGAAGATGCTCAAGTACACATGATCATGTCTAACATGGAAGTAGAGACCAAGGTTTCTATATGTGACCTCCCCTGTTATTAGAGAGTTTCAAGAAGTGGTTCCTGAGGATATATCTGGTTTATCGCCTAACAGAGAGATAGAGTTTTCTATAGATTTGGTACCTGGTGCCTGACCCATATCCATAGCCCCTTATAGGATGTCTCATATAGAGTTAGCCGAGCTTAAGAAACAATTAGAAGAGTCGTTGGATAAGCAGTTTGTGAGACCCAGTGTGTCTCTATGGGAACACTAGTGTTGTTAGTAAAGAAGAAAGATGGAACCATGAGATTGTGTGTAGACTACCGTCAATTGAATAAGGTGACGATTAAGAACAAGTACCTTTTGCCTAGAATAGACGACATTATGGACCAGCTAGTAGGAGCTTGTGTTTTTAGCAAGGTAGACCTTAGGTCAGACTACCATCAGATCCGAGTGAAGTCTAAGGATATTTTGAAGAATGCCTTTAGGACCCGTTATGGTCATTACAATTATTTAGTCATGCCCTTCGATGTGACTAATGCCCCTGGAGTGTGTATGGATTACATGAATAGGATTTTTCACCCCTATCTTGATAGTTTTGTGGTAGTATTCATAGATGATATTTTGGTATACTCTAAAACTAGAGAGGAGCATGAGAAGCACTTGAGGATTGTGCTACAAACCTTTAAAGACCAACAACTTCATGTTAAGTTGTCCAAGTGTGAGTTTTGGTTAGAGAAAGTTAGTTTCTTAGGACATGTGATATCCCAAGGTGGTATAGCTTTAGATCCTTCTAAGGTAGAAGTTGTTCTTAAGTGAGAGAGTCCTAAGTCGGTGTTTGAGATTAGAAGTTTTCTGGGTTAGTGGGATACTACCGGAGATTCATAAAAGGTTTCTCCAAGTTAGCCTTGCCTTTGACCAAGTTGACTCATAAGGGTCAAGTTTTTGTGTGGGAGGCCCAGTGTGAGCATAGTTTCCAAACCCTTATGGAAAAACTGACGACCACACCTTGTTAGTTTTGCCTAACCCAAGAGAACCCTTTGAGGTGTATCGTGATGCATCAAATATGGGTTTGGGGGGAGTGTTAATGCAAAATGGTCAAGTAGTGGCCTATGCTTCTAAACAACTTAAGACACATGAGAGGAATTATCCTACCCATGATTTGGAGTTAGCTGTTATAGTTTTTGCTCTTAATATGTGGAGGCACTACCTGTTTGGCTCTAAGTTTGAAGTGTTTAGTGATCATAAAAGCTTAACTATCTATTTAGTCAGAAAGAGCTGAACATGTGTCAGAGGAGATGGTTAGAGTTTCTTAAGGATTATGATTTTGAGCTTAGTTATCATCCTGGCAAAGCCAATGTAGTGGCTGATGCTTTTGAGTAGGAAGTCCCTACACGTATCTACTCTGATGGTTAGGGAGTTAGATCTCCTAGAACAGTTTAGGGACCTTAGCCTTGCGTGTGAGAATTACTAGTGAGTTGCTAAGAGAGATCAGAGAGGGCCAAAAGTCTAATCCTTTTTTGAGGACTTAGTTAGAAGCCATGGCGTTAGGGAAATATAGTAGTTTCAATGTGGGATCAGATGGAGTCCTGAGACTTCAAGATAGAATCTGTGTCCCCAATGTACTTGAGCTTAGGAAGATGATCTTGGAGGAAGGGCATAGGAGTAACTTGAGCATCCACCCTGTGCTACCAAGATGTATTAGGATTTCAAGACAATGTTTTGGTGGCCAAACATGAAGAAAGAGGTTAGTGAGTTTGTATATGCATGTTTAGTCTGTCAGAAGGCTAAGATAGAACATCAGAGACCTCAGGTAAGTTGTAACTCTTGGAAATACCCTAGTGGAAGTGGGACAATATCTCCATGGATTTTGTAACTACCTAAAGCCCCGAGAGATTTAGATTCTATCTGGGTTATTGTTGACAGATTGACCAAATCTGTTCACTTTATTCTCATCAATATTAGGTTTTCCTTAGAGAAGTTGACCTCCTTGTATATTAGTGATATTGTCAAATTTCATGGTGTGCCGTCTAACATAGTATCTGATAGAGATCCTAAATTCACCTCTAGATTTTGGGAAAGTTTGAACAAAGCGTTGGGAACCAAGCTTAGTGTAACACCCTGAAATTTCAATATCTGCAAATATATATTGTATGAATTATTCTTGTGCAACTATTGATGTGAGTGTTAGGTTATATGAGATTTGATTGGTCTATATTTAAATTATTTGGGTGAAATATTAATTAAAGATATTACAAAAATATTTAAAGAGAAATGACCATACTACCCTTCTTTTGAAGCAGAAATTACGAAAATGCATTTAAGGTAAAAATGACAATAATGTCCTTGGATATTTTTGGTTAGATATTTTAAAGTGGAAGTTACAAAGATACCCTTGAGCTACAATTACACAAATACCCTTGTATATTTTGAAAATTACAATCATACCCCCAAGGGTGAATGGCAAATTATCATAATACCCTTGAGACTAAAATTGTCTGAGACACCCTTAGAGATTTTGTGAAACTTGATGAAATTATAGAATACTCTTAGATAGCAGATTATCAAAATACTTTGTAACAGAAAACCCTAGAATAGAATTTTTATGAATTTTATAAGGTAATAACTTTGAAACTTTATTCAGAAGAATTAAAGCATCAGAAAAATATGAAAAAATGATAAATAAAATCTATGGAATTTTCTTTTAATTGTAGTAAGTATAGACTTATTTAATAAAATGATTTAGTAATTTTGATGGTCAAAAGTAGTATGGACCAATCAGAATTAAGATAAGTGCAGTCTTGGATGTAAAGTTTGTGTGGCATTCTGTATAGATTGCTTGTGAGCAATTTATACTATAATTGAAGTCAGTTTCTGAAAAACTCTAGAGTGCTATTATTCAATGTTATCTTTAGGTAGAAGGGTTCAAATCAAACTTGACTTCCTACTAGAAAGTGCCATGTGTGAACCAATATGGGAATTGGATTCTTCTTCATCATCAAAAATGACATATATATATATATATATATATATAAAGTAACATGAAATGAAGTAAAATTTCTCTTCTTTTCTCTAGTGGCCACGTGAAGAATGTAGAAGAAGGAGGAAGCTTCAAGATCATGCCAAGTGGTGGGACACTTGTAAAGGCAACATGATAACTTGAAATTTTTTTGTATAAAGTAAAGGAACAATAATAAATTAAGTTAGAATATAATGGAATAAGAAGAAACTAAGTTAAAATGAAACCAAATGGGAGTAACTAGCTAGAAAGGGTATAAATGTCCTTGAATATTTTATTATTTTCCAAACTCTATATAAAGGGAGAAAGGCCTTAAGTGGAAGTCATTCTTCAGGTTTTCCTTTCTACCCACCTTCACGTGAACTACTCTCCTCTTATCTCTTTCATTTCATTTTTATCCTTCCTTTTCAAAAACATAAAGAGACTTCATTCCCCCTTGAAGAATCACGTGTAAAGCTAGCACTTTTAAGAAGAGAAAGACAAGCTTATTAAGAGGTTATAAGGTATGTATAGGGAAGCTTTATGATAAAGATAGTTTAAGTGTTGTTTATATATGAATAAGTGCTTGAAGTTCTGTATAGTATGACTTGTATCTGAGAAATTGTTGGATTTGAATTATAGTTACATGATTGAGTGTTTGAATGAAGTTTTATGTGTTGTTGAGTGATTCTATGAATCTCTGTACATGAATGATATGTTGAATTTTTATACATGAGTATCAAGCTAAGTTTTGTACTTGATTTATGTTGAATTTCTGAGTAAAGTATATGAGACAGTGATTGAAGAATGATGTTGAAAATAAATATGAGTTGATATGAAAAGAGTTATGCATTAAGTGAATCAGTTTCATGGGTCTCATATGCATAAGAATTGCCTTAGAGTGGAGGTGTGTATAAGAGTTGCCTCAGAATGGAGGTGTGCCTCAGAGTGGAGGTGTGTCAGATAGTTACAAGAACTGAGTTCGTGCGTTCAGACAAGAGAAGTTTGAGCTGGGGGGTGACTCTTGCGGTGGGGAAATCATGCCACCCATGATGATCACATGAAGTGTGGGTGAGAATCCTGTTGCAACACCGGGAGACCCTGACTGGTCGGATCAGTTCTGGACCACTGGGATGGGGCTATCTTGACAGTTGGTACCAAATAATAAGAATTCAAGAAAATCATGCATCATGATAAGAGTCTAAAGAGAATCATGCATCTTTAAGGATGTTATTATGAACATCTGCATATTGAATATAATTTGTTGCTTAAATTATGTTTATCATAAACTTACCCTATATTTTGTGTCTGTGGTTGACAACCTGCTATGACCTCGATTTTATTTGGGCGAGCAGATGAACAACCACTAGCTGTTTACAAGAAGAGGATTTTGTTTGAAGATGATATGTTTGAAGATGTATTCTTTTGTTACAGAGTGTTTTGAATTAGCTGTACTATGTAATAGAACCAGTGTCAGTTTGTAATCTTATTATATATATTACTTCATATTTATAAATATTACTCAGTAATGAAATTTTTTGGAGTATCAATTATTGGCAAAATTTTGTTATATTCAATTGGGTGCTCTTAAGTAAGTTGAAAAGAATTTTCATTAAAAATCAATAATAACAAGATTGCGAGTTGAGGTGTTACACTTAGGCTAAGTTCATCAAATCACCCTCAAACTGATGGTCAAATTGAACAGACCATTTAGTCTCTAGAGGACCTTTTGAGGGCATGTGTTTTAGAACAAAAGGGTAGTTGGAAGAGTTTTCTGTTGTTGATAGAGTTCACCTATAACAATAGCTTTCTTCTACCATTATCATGGCTCCCTACGAAGCTCTGTACAGTAGAAGGTGTAGGACACCCTTGTGTTGGCTAAATCCCGGAGAGAACCTCACTTTAGGACTTGAAGTGGTAACACAAACCACTGAGAAGGTCAAGTTGATCCAAGAGAGAATGAGAACTGCTCAGAGTAGGCAGAAGAGTTATCATGACAAGAGGAGGAAAGGCCTAGAATTCGAGGTTGGCAATCATGTATTCTTGAGAGTCACTCCGTGGACTAGGTTGGTCGAGCCTTGAAATCCCGAAAACTCACACCTCGTTTTATTGGTCCCTTCCCAATTCTCAAAAGAGTCGACCCTGTGGCATATCAAATTGCATTACCCCCGTCTTTTTCTAACCTCCACAATGTCTTTCAAGTGTCTCAACTCCGTAAATATATCCATGATCCTTCTCATGTAGTCGAATTAGATGACATTCAAGTAAAGAAAAACTTGACATATGAAACATTGCCTTTGAGGATCGAAGATCGGGGAACAAAACACTTAAGAGGGAAAGAGATTTTGTTTGTCAATTTGATCTAGGGAGGTACATCAGGAGAGAATGCAACATGGGAACTAGAGAATCGGGTGTTGGAAGCCTATCCAGCCTTGTTTGAGTTAGGTAAATTTCGGGGACAAGATTTCTAAAAGGGTGGGAGAGTTGTAACGCCCTGAAATTTCGATAACTGAACATATATGTTTGATGTACTTCCAGTATTATTTGATTACTTTATTAATTAGAATTAGTTGAAATGTTGTATGAATTATCCTTGTTCAATTGTTTGGTGTGGATGTTAAGTTATGTGGAGTTTGTTTGAGTTGCATTGAAAATGAGTGATTCCGAGTTTGACCCAAAACCTATTTTGGTCAAATCATAATTATGGATTGGTTAACCGTTGGATTGCCTTCAAATTTCAAAGGTAGATTCTTTACCCACATATGTAAATTTTGATTGTTGGGATTGGCGAAATAACATTTGAAGCGCGAGATATTAATTTTTCACAGAAGCATTGAAATTTTAAAAATTGGGTCAACTTGCCCAGGCGAGTCAAAATTTGCCTGGGCGAGTAAAGTCTGTTATAAACATGCACAACAGCGTAAAATCATGAAAAAGCTGCCCTTCTTCCCCAAACCGCCACCCAACCCCTCTCCCTCCTCCTCCACCAGCCACGACCACTGGTGACCGCCACGAGCCACCGTTTCTTGCTGTTGAACCATCGCACAGAGAAGAACACTTTACTTGGAGTGGAATCTTCAAAATTCAACTCGAGGATTCGATAGAGAACGAAGCCTCCAATCTTCCCTTCGTGGTTTCTTCGAGGTAATCATGTTTCGTATGCCTTCTCCTAGCTAGTTTGAAGCCTATCTTGATATCTCTTGTGATTTGGATACCGTTATTGGGTATTTTTATACTTCCTTTGAAAAACCTTTGAAAATGAGACATTGTAAAAGTTTCTTTTTTATAATATTGATGTTATTTTTGTGACCTTCATTGAGCCCCAGTCACATTTGTGTGATTGGAATTTCAAAATTATGTCTTTTTGATGTGTACTTTCAATACATCATTTTAGCCCCTTGTTAAATTTGAGTGGGTATTTGACCCCGAATGTTATCAACCTTGTGTTTGAAATATATACTAAATTTTCTTTGATTTGATATATAGAGCTATGCGTTTGGGCCAACGCACGCGAACTTGAGGGATCTCAAAACAACACCGTGAGGAGCTAACGGGAGAATTTATACATAGGTAAGGGGAGTTTATTGTTTGTTTACACCTTTTGATACCATAGTTAAGGGTCACAGAACCCAATTATGGAAATATATGTTTGTCTCTGTTGTGTGCTGATTTTAAAAAAAAACTATAGTTTAAACTAATGAGATGCGATACATTTATTATTGATGTATGTTTGTTCCTATTATGTGCTTGTTTTCAAGAAAAACTGTGTTTTTAACTAATGGGATGTGATGAATTTGTTATTAATGGGTAAAACTGTGAATGATGATGTTGTTGTAATGATTGGATTTTTGGGAAAAGTCTTAATTAAAGAGGATACTCTGCCCAAAATTTTGTAATATGTTCTCCTATTTAATTCTTTATTAGATTTTTAAATGGGCATAAGAGTTTGTTCTCTATATTGTATTCCTCCTCTTTAATTTAGAAATTTTCCTAAAATACCAGTCTCGTGATAATACGATTGTGAATGAATGAGGTTCGTGTTATCTGAAGACCTGGGGAATTTAAATCTTAGGCATATGCTATATAGATGTGAAATGTAATTGTTTGTGATGTTGATGATGATATTGAAATGAGATTATGTTGATGATTATATTAATATGATATGATATTGATGTTTATGAAGATGATGTTGAAATGAAATGATGTTGATGTTGTTGATGATATTGAAATGAAATGATATTGAGATTGAGGTGATATTGAAGTTGATGATGACATAGATGAGAGATGATGATGTCATTATGATGGATATAAGTTGTACATGTAAGGTGCTGTTGGATATCCCTGCGGGGAAGAGTTTACGAAGTTTAAGCATTCCTGAAGAGAGAAAGGGATTGCTTAGAATTCCGGTCTCTATCCACGGTCAGGACATGGAGGTGCAGTGACCTGTTGGATATCCCTGCGGGGAAGAGTTTATGAATTTTAAGCATTCCTGAAGAGAGAAAGGGACTGCTTAGAATTCTAGTCTCTATCCACGATCAGTGCATTGATGAGCCCATGTTGGTATGTTGTGTATGTACATTGGGGGTGATGACTTATTGGATATCCTTGCAAGGAAGGGTTTACAAATTTTAAGCATCCCTAGAGAGAAAAAGGGATTGTTTAGAATTCTAGTCCCAATCCACGGTCAGTGCATTGATGGTACCCATGTTTAGAATGAAGGCAGTGTGTAACTGTGGTTTTTATGGGATAAAAACGCGAGTACTAAGGGGCATGTCACTCAGTTTGGAATTCCCTTGAGACTCTGGCTGATCACCATGGGGGGAATGGCCAGTGAATGACAGGGTGATCCCGATAAATTTTACTAAATCATTTTCCTAAGAGAGGCTATTTCTATGAGAATGGTACCACATGGCATGGTTAGAGTGGAGTTAGGTGCATGCATGCTTTTGAGCATAATTGATTTGAATTGTGGAAAAAATGGATGACTATTTTGTTGAGTGTGTGTTAAACTGATTGATTTCTGAGAATGATTGTGGTTGTTATTATTTCTTTCTTTCTAATTATTGTTATCTGAAACTTGTTGATTTTGTATGATAAACTCAACCTTGCAATTTTTGTATCGTGTGGTTGGTACCTGTGATGATTGTGAACCTTCATTCGTTGGAGCAGATGAGTAGCAGTAGGTGACTTTGGAGGCAGATCTTTTTTGTTGGAGCCGCAAAACCGACGTGATAACGTTGAAATTTATTTTGGGGAGAGGGTTGTGTTGTATTATCAACTCTTTCTTAATTGGTCCCATGATTCTCTTTAATAGGGCATGTAAACCCCAAGCTTATATATTTATTAAAAACTAAATTATGTTCTGACATATGAATGATATGTAATGGTTTAAATATACATACATATGTATTTATTTATGTATTTGTGCATTGTTTGATAAGTGTATTATCGCGAAAAATTTACTCTCATTTTCATAATCAAATTAATAGAGTTTTCATTAAAAATTGAAATTATACATTTAGAGTAGTGATATCTTAGCAATGAGGCAGGTTGTTACATGTGCCTGGTCAATACCTTTATTTTAGTTTGTGGTTTTAATTTAGTTTGATCCTTCTTAGTCTTTCTTTTAGTTTTGCCCCAGAGTGCAAAAGATAAGTGTGGGGAATTTGAAAGTGCATTTTTAGTTTATTAATTTCCTATTCTTATTATCTTATTTAACCTTTCTTTGACTCTTATTTTCTCACATTAATTCAGTTTTGGTCTTAGGCAAATAATTACGTTTAATTGATAATTGTTGCTTATTTTTGGACTTTGTGTTTACTTGACCTATCTTCCTTGTACAAGACCTATAGGATGCTACAAAAATGGAGCATATGAGTAGTCCATGGAAAGCTAATGAAAATAGCTACAATTTTGTTGGAGATGAGAGTGAGCCAATTCTTCCAGTTTGAGGGTCATTTTGGGCTTGGAAGTCAAAGCTTTTTTGCACTTGGATTTTGAGTTGTCAATTTTGGGCCTTTGTTTTGTAATTAGCTTAATTACAGAGATCAGTTGGGCCTAATCAGGGCCCATCCATTACTTCTGATTAGTTAGAGTATATATTAGTTTACTTAGTGTATTTTCGGAGTTAGTTAGTTAGAGTCATTTGGTACAAAACACACTTTTAGAAACTTCTAGTGCAAGTTTTAGATCAAACTTTTTTCTCTCTTTTTCTCTCACTTGTTCTTCATATTTCTTTATCTCTTAAACTCTAATCTTCTCTTCTCTTATTCAATTTTAGTTGTTCTTCCATTGGTGATGACTGTGGAAGGCTAATAAGCTAATCAATCCAAGGATCCAGTTCAAGCAATGATGAATTTGAGTTATGGTTAAGTATTTCGAATTTTGTTGTGAATGTTCATCCTCTTCTCCAATTCTATTTTTGTATTCATGATTTTGAATTTGTTTAGGATTGGAAATGAATTAGCAAATTGATTGATTTCCTAATTCGAATCCTAATTAAAGATTAATTGGATGATACTTCAATCTGATTTGTGATCTCAATGTAATTAGGAACTAGTTCGATTGGATTACCTCTAATTAGATTGACTGAACCTTGATAATGGGATCATCATCCTTAAAAAACTATGATAATTCAAATTTCTTGGATTCGGTGAATTGGATTGATGCTTCTTAAATATGTTTCATAATCCAATTAAATTTTGTGATTTTGTCTTTTCATTTCAATTATCTGTAAACTACTCGATGAAATCCCTTGCTCTGATTTATAAGTGGATTGAAGTTGGAACCTAATTGTGCCTCTAAGTCAACTTAGGTTATTCCTATACTACATAATGAAAATAATATGAACACACACAATTAATCAAGAGGGGAGGTGAATTGGTTAAAACAAGATCTTTAAATTTTTTTTAAAAACAAACAGCGGATTTAGGATCGTATTACAAGGACACCCTTTTGAATAACAAATTTTCAGTCAATCAAGGCTCACTCTTCACAGAAAGCAATAGCAAAAAAAATTTATCTGTTGATAATCAAATGATTATCCAAAAGACTAGTAATAAATGACAGAAAGATGATATTGAGAGAAAGTAATTAACACGAAGAGCTATACTGGTTCATCCCTCAACAAGAGAAGCTACATACAGTTTCTTCTAACCAAAACTTTGATTAGAATTCCACTATCAACAAAATCTGTTCTTTACAAGCTTACAAAAAATCATCCTTTATCAACGCTAAATAAAGAACTGAAATCTAAACACCCTTTAGACTTCTAATGATCAAGACATAGAGAAATCCTTCTCTACTCTTCCCTCTAGAGAATCCTACTCTAGAAAAGCTTAAAGAACCTTTTTGTAATAGCAACTAACAAGCTGAAATATAAAAACAAATTACCACCAGAGTTTTAGAGGAGAGATACAACCTTATGATCCAAAGAATGCAAATGCAAATATTTACCAATCTGAGATCAGGTTGAAAGAAAGCAAGTTTCAAACCAACCTTTCCAAGAAACTTCTTTGAAATCTTGTCCACAAAGAATTCTACCAATGATGCATGAGATCTTGAATTGTAGGACAAGAGCTTTGTTACTCAGTGTATTTTCTCTCAGTTCATAAGCCTTTTGTAAATCAGTGAAAATCTCAAAATTGTGATGAATGTTATCTTTCAAAAGACTTAACAACTTTATATAGAAAAAAATGTTGTAATTGAATGTAATCAATTAATACGTCTATGTAATCAATTATTTACTCTTAAGTAATTGATTAATTATTCATTTAATCGATTAATTTGTTCTTGAGCTTTCTGGAAAAGATGTAAGAACAAAGTAATCGATTAATCCGTCGTGTAATCGATTTACACAGAGTTTTTCCATTTCACAAAGTACTTAGTAATGGATTACAGATAAATGGTAATCGATTAACACAGACAGGACTTGTTCTGTGTTTGTACCAAGTAATTGATTACTCAATGCTTGTAATCGATTATTCTGTTCTTCAAGGCTCAACTAATAGATTACCAATTTGTGGTAATCGATTAAGGCAGTCAAAAAGAGATTTTCCAAAAACTTGAACCCATGGGCACTTGGCTTTTATGCAATCATGAAATCTTAAAGCTTTTTCACAAACCATGTACTTTTGTAAAACCATGAATGATGTTTATGCAATGCTATGGATCATAGGATGAAACTCTCATACATCTAAATATTACAAATTCCTTCAATTGAATGGCATGTTAAAAGCTAAAACCCATCCAAGCTTCAGCATACATCTTGATCCTTCTTCAAGTTCCCCTGTATCTAGCAATCTCCCCCTTTTGGCTTTGATCATGATAAATTTCAATTGAACATGTTGAACCTTGGTGTTCTTTTAAAGGAGTTGATTTTCAGGAGCTTGTACTTGATATCTGAAAATGAAATCAGCTTCTTGCCAAGAATAAATGTCAAGTATACTTTGCATAAACAATTTCATTCATATATATGTATATGCTCCCCCTATCTTATGTAATTTTACATTGGTTAAGATAATGAGCAACATGTTTATCCCTTTATTGCTTTGTTTGGTTTATTCAATTACAACACATCTCTTCCCTTCAATATGTTCCTTATGTTTCTCCTTTTTCTCCCCCTTTTGGCTTATCAAAGACAAAAAAAAATTCGATATCCGTGAGATAAGTAAGGAAGATACAATAATCATAAAAGGAAATTTTATTCATTAATCCTAAAGGGCAGTTGATAAGTGCCCTAATTCAGTTAAATTCATGTTTCAAATATAGGCACTTATCTTTTGATTTCAATAACTTTGCTTATAACCTTGCCCTAAACCTAGTTAAATTATATTTATTACTTGTATGAATGTATTTTTTATATTTCAGAAGATTAATCCAATCATATGTTGCATTTTGATAGGTTCGAGAAATTCCAAAACTTTCGAACACATAAAGCAAGCCAAAATGGATCAGAAAGTAAACATGGGAGGTACAACAAGCAAAACAGGCCCAAAATCCATCAAGGCCCAAAAGCTTCTTCTGGATGGTACGTTTAACTCGCCCAAGCAAGTGAAACATGCACCAAACACTCGCTTGGGCGAGCAGCTTCATCAAGTGGGTCTTCAGACAAGTGGATTCAGCAAGTGGGCCTTCAAGTGGATTTTAAGCTCGCCCAAGCGAGCAAACAAAGGCAAAAACACTCGCTTGGGCGAGTGAACTCGAGCAGCCATCCCCCTATAAATAGCCATGCACCCCCAAGGAAATGACACTTCGTGCATTCCATTTTCTCCTCCTCCCTTGCTTCTTGGCTTGTTCTCAAGCCTTAGGCTCTTAAATATTAGTATTATGTAGGTTAGGAAAGTGAGAGAAGTGAGATTTAGTGTGGAGACTCTGCCAGAAAGAAGTGGTGATGGGGATCTTCATCAATTCTTCTCTTGAGGTTCTCTCCATGCTTGGTTAGTTTCTCTTAAAAGATTGGATGTAATCTTATACTTTTAAATATCTCTTTTAATATTTATTTATGCATAAGTCTTTTCTATTTATTATTGGTAATTTTATTCCGTTCTTAATGCTTGATTCTACTTGATCACTAGTTTCATGAAATTGGATTCTAAGTTTAACTGGGAAGTACTCTTAGAATTTGAACTAAATAATTTTACTCTTTACGTTACGTTGCTAGGAATAGAGCATAATGTTTAAATTGCAAATAGCACGCGATTATGATTGTAATGCTGGGTTATTTACTTCATATGCAAGGGATCGATATTCGGTAAATATCCTTAGAACTCGATTGCAAGGGATCGATTCGAGATTAATTAATGTGTGCATCAGTAATAATAGAAAATGATTTATACATGGTAATATTAATTGGATACTGAATGTATGAATGATGAAATCCAATCCTACGCTTTTCTTGAATTAATTGAAATCATTTTATTAGTTTCCATACTTTTTAGTTATCTTTTATTTCCGTAAAAACCATCAAAACTTCGACCATACTCGTTCTACATAACTATTAAACTGTTAAATTTTATTTGGATTAATTGAGTAGCACAAGTCCCTGTGGAGACGAACTTTTATAAATTTTGTAACTTGCAACGACAAATTGGTACGCTTGTCAAAAGTCTAACAAGTTTCTGGCGCCGTAGCCGGGGACTTGAGTCGCTCACTCAGTTCTTTCAAATTTAATTTTTCAGTTGAATAAGACTTTTTCTTTACTTTCGTAATTTTAATTTCGTATAAATTCTTTTGTATTTTATTTTGTTTTATTTTCCCTAGCCTCGGTACTTACGAATTATTGCAAGTTTGTCCTTTTTCCTTTTGAGGTAAATTTCTTGCAGATACATCGTTATTAAATTTAGAAATTACCAAGACCATAAAGGAAAAGAAACAAAACAATCAAAAAGCTACAAAGTAAATCTTCTTCAATTTTGATTCTCCTTCACCAGTAAAGCCACCTGTAATTTATATTATGGCTGATAAAGGAGGGGGAGAAGAAAATAGACCAGCACGGAGGACTCTTGGTGACTATGGGTATCAACAAAGACCAAAGCATTACAACAACATAGTCATTCCTCCTTTCAGTAAAAAGGTTGTGGAATTGAAGCCGGCATTGCTCAGTTTATTGGATCACATCCATTCGCTAGACTAGATTATGAAGATCCATACACTCATTTGTCTACCTTCATGGAGCTGTGCAATACCACGGGAGCCTCTAATGCAGATGCTGAAGCTGTCTATCTCAGAGCTTTTCCTTTCTCCTTGACTGGTAAGGCAAAGACTTGGCTCCAATCCTAACCAAACAAAAGTCTCAACACTTGGGACGAAGTGGAGGAAAAATTCATTGCTATCCTCCATCAAGATTCATAAGCGCAAAATCAGCAATTGCTACTTTTTCCCAAGGTTTTAATGAATCTCTCTGTGAAACATGGGAGAGACTCAAATCTTTACTGCGGAGGTGCCCAAATCATAATTTTGATGATGCTGCATAACTACATATTTTCTATAGTGGTTTGAGATCTCAAACAAAGATGATTCTTGATGCCTCAGCTGGAGGTACGATGATGTCAAAGAGTCCAAAGGAAGCAGTTGTAATCATTGACTCCATAGCAGCCAGTGATTACCAGTCTCACCATGATAGATCTCCGATTCAAAGAAAATGTATAACGGAGCTGGATACTCAGAATGCAATTCTAGCTCAGAATAAACTCTTGACTCAACAATTAGAGGCCTTAACAAAACAGATAGGCCAACTTCCTCAACAAATTCAACAAGCACCTCATGGTTGCAAACAAGAGGAGGCTTATTATATGCAAAATCAGACCAGAAAACAACAGAACTTCCAAGGAAATTACCAAGGCTATAGAGATGGCCCAAGTTCTTATGGCTGGAGGCAACAAAATGATAATGCATATTATAGTCCAACTAACTCTTCTTTTGTAGGTCCCTCTAACAACTCTTATGTAGGTTCTTCAAATAGAGTTCCAACACAACAACAACAAGAAGCTCAGCCTGATAGAATTTCAAAAATGGAAGATACTGTAACTCAGTTTATGCAGATGTCCATTTCAAATCAAAAGAACACTGAGACTTCCATTAAAAATCTTGAAGTTCAAGTTGGATAGCTTGCAAAACAACTATCTGAGCATAGCAGTGAACCTTTTTCAGCAAACACACAGGTTAATTCAAAAGAACCAAGAGGATGTTTTAGAGTGGATGTCTTGAATGGAGGAATTTCTGACTACAAGAAGTTGGTTCAATGAAAAGATCATTTAGAGAAAACATTAATTGAAGCATTAGAGGAGATGAGTAAATCTGAAGAAGATGTTAGATTATCTCCAACAACCAGATGCTTTCAAGGAAATTCCTTACCAACAGTCTATCTTTGAGGAATTGTTAGAAGAAGAGAAAAATCAAGAATCAAAAACAAAGGTAAACACAGTACCTCCACATGCTAAAAATGCTTTCCTTGCAGGAAATTCAAAGAAACCAGTTATCAATAAATCAATGCTCTCTGAAAAAGAAAAGAAACTGGTGAAAATATTGGAAGAAAATACAAAAGCCAAAAGCTCATCTTTTTTGTCCAATTGCTGGGAGCCAAAGCCATAACAAAGGCGTCCAGCTAATACGACGTTAAAGAAGCGCCCCTGGGAGGCAACCCAATGTTTTTTTTTTAAATTTTGGTTGTTTTAATGTTATATGTCTTTTTTAAAAAATTTATATCTTATCTTTTTGAAAATATCATCTATTTTGTTAGAACTTGGATACAAGCCCATTTTGTTAGGAAAAGGCAAAGCAGGTGAAGAAGAAGAAGAATGTGGCAGATCCTGTTGATTATATGAATGGAGGACATCGAGCTCTTCAACCATGATCTTCAAAAATCAGTGACATTGTTTTTAAATTTCTTTACTGCTTTGTAGTTTAAATTCAGTACTTTTTTTTATTTAGTTACTATGTTTGATTAAATAGTTGTGTGCATTTATAATATCTTTTTGGTATTACACACTGAGGTGTTTTGTTAACATAGTTGTATAAATCTTTTTGGGGCTTAACTGATATAACATGTTTTGAAAAGAATAAACAAATATAAATGTTTTGAAACTTGTTTTTTTGATCAGACACCACAAAATGAACTTTGGAAACTTTAAGAATGAAAAACAAATGAATGGTTTTCCAAAGATTAAATGAAGGTAGGACTTTTTACATGGAATTAATAAAGAACATCTTTCGAAACATTGATTTCATTTGAACAAGAAAACAGACCTTAAGCCTAGTGAGTGTGTGCAACCACATAAATTACATTGAGCGCTCTCACTGATATGATCTATAGTTGATTTTGCATGAATTTCTAATTGTCGTAACATATGATGCATGGATATGATTTAGGCATTCTTTCTTTCTTGAACATCTTTTTAATAGTTCTCAGTCTTAAGTAATCAATTAATACGACATTGTAATTGATTAATCCAGAGAATTTTTTATTCTGGATGCATTTAAACTACAAGTAATCAATTACTTCGTCACAATAATCGATTACTCCGGGAAGGTTTCATTTTGAAAAGCACTGAAAGTACCAGGTAATCAATTAAACCGCACTGTAATCGATTACTACAATGAAGTTTTGGCTCTAAGATTGTCTCTAAACCTCAAATAATTGATTAAGACTCATAGTAATCGATTAAAGCAGATAATTATACAGATAGAACAGTGTTTTTCATCGGGTTTTTGAATTTTAAGCATGTAACAACCCGCCTCGTCGCTACGATATCACTGACTCTAATCCTGAGAATTTCACATTTTAATGAAAACTCCATAAACTTGATTATGAAAATGGTAGTAAATTTTTCGCGATAATACAATTATCATACATCAATACATAAATGGATATATATTGATGTACATTTAAAATTTTACATATCATTCACATGTCAGAACATAATCTAGTTGTATTTACAGATATTATTTAGAATTACATGGCCAACAAAAAGAATCAAGGGACTAACTAAGAAAGAGTTGATTAACAAAACACAACTCTTTTCTAAAAATAATTTCAACGTTATCACGTCGGTTAGGCAACTCCAACAAAAAAGAAGATCTCCCTCCAAGGTCACTTACTGCTGCTCATCTTCTCCCACGAACAAAAGTTTGTGATCATCACAGGTACCAACCACGCGGTACAACAAATGTAAGGATGAGTTTATTATATAAAGCCAACAAAATCAGATAACAACAATTGAAAAGGAAACAACATTAACAACCACAATCATTACCAAAAATTCCTCAATCCAATACACACTCAACAAACCCATCATCCAATTCACTTCACAACTCAAACAATCATGCATAGAATGATCCATGCACCTGACTCATCTATCAGCATGCAATGTGGTACCATATCCAAGAAATAGCCTCTCGCACGAAAATGATTAAATAGAAAAACATATCACAAAATTTTGGGCAGTCTCCTCTATAATGAAGACTTTTCCCAAAAATCCAATCAATTACAACAACAACGTCAATCACAGTTTTATTTATCAACAAGCCAATTCATCGCATTCCATCAGTTAAAAACACAGTTTTTCTTGAAAACTAGCACACATAGGAACAAACACACATCAATCATAAATACATCGCATCCCATTAATTAAAAACATAGGTTTTCTTGAAAAAGCAGCACACAGTAGGGACAGGCAGTTATCTACTGCTGCTCATCTACTCCAACGAATGAAGGTTTGCGATCATCATAGGTACCAACCACACGGTACAAAAATTGCAAGGTTGAGTTTATCATACAAAATCAACAAGTTCCAGATAACAATAATTAGAAAGAAAGAAACAATAACAACCACAACCATTCTCAGAAATCAATCAGTTTAACACACACTCAACAAAATAGTCATCCATTTTTTCCACAATTCAAATCAATTATGCTCAAAAGGATGCATGCACCTAACTCCACTCTAACCATGCCATGTGGTACAATTCTCATGGAAATAGCCTCTCTTAGGAAAATGATTCAGTAATTTATTGGGGTCACCCTGTCATGCACTGGCCATTCCCCCCATGGTGATCAGTCAGAATCTCAAGGGAATTCCAAACTGAGTGACATGCCCCTTAGTACCCGTGTTTTTATCCCATAAAAACCACAGGTATACACTGCCTTCATTCATAGTTGGACTCCCTAGCCCCCAATTATGTTACCAAAACTATAACTAAATAATAAACTCCCTTTACCTAACTAGGAGTTGTCCCTGTTACAGCCTAGCGGTGATGTTACGTGATTCTTCAAATTCGCGTGCTTGTCCGAACACAAAGCTCTATATACCAAATCGAAGATAATCTACACGAAACTGCCTATAATCTACACAAAGCCTCATTCCCTCATCTTTCTTTTTCACTAGCAAAACAGGAGTTCCCCAAGGTGAAACACTAGATCTAATAAATTTCTTTTCCAACAACTCCTATAGTTTCTTTTTCAATTCATCCAATTCTAGAGGGGACATTGATAGAGGACTATCTAACGATCATGATGATGGAGGTCCATTCCAAGCCAAAGGTCTAGAAGGAGAGCTAGAAGCACTTCCTTTAGTGACAACTTAGTGCAAACACACAAGAAGTCTTATCTATTTTAATAGATTACAACATTTTTGTAATAGATTACACAAGCAAGTGTTGTTTGTGTTTAATCGATTACAACGTTTTTGAAATCGATTACACAAGCAAGTGTTGTCTGTTTTAATCGATTACACAAAGCAAGTCCTGTCTGTTTTAATTGATTACAATGTTTCTGTAATCGATTACACAGTGTTGGAACGCTTTGTTTTAATTGATTACGGGTCGTATTAATCGATTATTTTCAGTTAAAATCGCAGTGCTTCTATATATTTTTATTATTTTTGTAATGGGCGTTGATATTTCCGCAAATATGCCTAAACTTACGTTTTTTAGGTGGTCATTAGAGGTTTGGCCATATAAATACTCATACTTTGCCATTTTTGGTTAACTTTGATTAATAGAAATTAAGCATTTGCTTGAATTGAGAACTTAGCCTTTTGTTGGTTCTTGATTGAAACCAAATCGATTCTTATCAAGGAAGCTTTCCTTTGTGGCAAATCCTCCTCTGACTTATTGTTCCGTTTGTGGATCATGGCATCATTCCTAGTCATTCCTTAATCTTCTCCATTTTTCTATTTGAGTTTCAAACCCAATTCATGGAGTCTTGAAGTTTGCAATTCAGAAACGATCCAAGCCAAGCATTCATGTCTTGGTAGTCATCAAACATCCTATAAGGTGCCATGGATATTGGTCCAGATCCAAGAATTATGTCAATAGAAAATTCTATTTCCCTTTCTAGAGGTATCCCTGGTATCTCATCCGGAAATATATCTGGATATTCTCTTACCAAGGGTATATTAGAGAGTTCATCAGTTGTCTCAGTTACATTAGCTGATAAAAGAACATACCCTTGAATTTCATTTTTACTGGAACAGGAAACAGTGGAGTTCAAATACAGACACTGGGTTTGACTGTCTTCTAAAATTTGTGAAGATAAAACAATGGTTTTATTTGAACAGTCCAACAACACATGGTTAGCTGCAAGTCAATCCATTCCCAAAATTAAACTAAATCCAGTCAAAGGAAGACAAATCAAATTTGTAGAAAAAGATCTATGATCAATTTGAAAATCACAATTAAGACAGACTTGACTAGTAGTAATAGGCTTATTTATAGGGGTAGAAACTAAAAGATCATAAGGTAATTGAGATAAAGGTAGCCCTAATTGTATAGCAGTGTCATAAGAAATGAAAGAGTAAGTAACACCTGAATCATATAATACAGTTAAAATCTTATCTCTAATTATGCACTTACCCTCGATGAGATTTTCAGATTGAGATGCCTATGCTGCATTCATGGTAAAAACTCTTCTAGACTGTTGAGGACATGTGGTGCCTTGGGATTTCTCAACTCTACAATTGTTAGCATAATGCCCCATCTTTCCACATCTAAAACATTGAACATTATTGCGACTGTGACAATCCTTTGCCAGATGTCCTGTCTTTCCACATCGCACACAAGTGGTCTGAGCTATAAGGCATGACCTATCTCCATGGATCTTGTGACATTTGTTGCATTCCTTGCCTGAATTCTGCCCTGTCTGAAATTTTCTCTCCTGAAACTTATTCTTAAATTTAAAAGGATGAGGTCCTAATTTCTTCAATAAATTATTACTTGACTCTCTTTTCTCATCAGATCTCCTTTTATACTCTTATATTATTCTACACTTATTTATTAAACACCAAACTCCCTAATTTCTAGGGGTCCCCACTACTTCCAACATATCCTCCCTTAGTCCCCCTTCAAACTTCATGCACTTCCAGTGCTCATCAAGGTTATACTGATAGGTGGATGAAAACTTAATTAACTCTTCAAATTTTGCAATATATTAAGACACACTACTGCTACCTTGTTCAAGCTTAAGAAATTCGAGCTCCTTAGCATTTCTCATTGATATGGGAAAATACTTACCATATAATTCTTTCTTAAACACCTCTCATGTAATCTCTACCCCATTACCTAGCAGAATTTGCGTGTGACTGTTCCATCAATACTCGGCATCAAATTGTAACATATATGTAGCATAAGTTACTTTCTGTTGGTAAGAACAATCTAGTACAATAAATATCTTTGCTATTTCTCTAACTCATTCTTCAGCCATGTCTGGATTAAAGGTTCCCTTAAAGACTGGTGGATTAGACTTCCTAAACTCAATAAACTTATGATATTCTATATCAGTCACCTACCTCCAATTATTATCTTGACTAGAATTATTGTTGCTTTCTTGATTATTATTATTATTATTATTATTATTGTTGTTGTTGTTGTTGTTGTTGTTGTTGTTGTTATTATTATGGTTCAGTTGCACCATCATTTGAGTAGTTACTGCAGCTTGTTGACTTGTTGCAGTCTCTTGTTAATTTACAATAACTGTTTGTTCTTGCAAAGCTGCTAGCATTTCATGAAGAATATTTATTTCCTCACTATTGCCACCAGCTTGTGTTGCTGCGCTGCCTCTTGTTCTTCTAGTAGCCATGAATTCCTATTCACTTTCACAAAAATATTGAGGTGATCAGGCTCAATATAAAGCAAAGTGTGTCAGAATTCAACAAACACAAACAATCACACATAAACATTCACACTTAAAGTACACAGAAAAGCATAGTCTATTCCCCTAAAGCTCTAACAGAATGAACTACTCTGATATCAAAACTGTAATGACCTAAAATTATTTTAGATGTTATATTTTTATTAGGGTTTAATTTTAAGAAGCGTATATAAGTAAAATTCTAAAACATATAAATTATAGAGGTTATTAAACTAATATATATTATACGTAGTTACAGTCCTTTGTTACATAAGTCATTTCTAAATAAGTACAGGATTTTCCATACACCAGCCTAGTTCATATCTTCATTCCTACACCACTACCAATTCAGGGCATTAAGGAAATTGACCATTGTTGCCATCTAAAAAAAATGAAATAAATCTAGTGAGAAATAAAATTTCTCAGTATGCAAAACTAAACCACCAAACACGTTAGTACGTTAGTAAATCATCAATATATTCAAATGAATCCATAAAATAATTATGCAAACTATATGAATGCATGAAATGAATTTTCCCAGGATGCACATGGCCTCTACATATCGTACTGTATGTAGCTACACCTCGTACTATATGTAGACGCTGCAGTCGTCTTACGCAAACATGCATGATTAATTCCATGTATTCGCACTTGGTCCCTACATCTTGTACTAGATGTAGTATCAGATTTTGTTTCACAAATCTCGTACTGGACTCAGAAACATGAATTAACATATCATCACATCAAAATCCATCCATAATAAAATCCATGAGCAAATACATACAACCTTATGGAAAATAATTTCATCATAACATCATATGTACCACAAGTATGGTTAAACTACCATACCTTGTTTAAGTAAGATCATTACCAACTTAGGCATGGCAATTGAGTATCCTCAAGCTACAGAAAAATCATGTTAGTAATTTAACTAATAACCACAATATATGTTTCGAATAATTTCTAATTCCTTAAACCTTCACAAGAAAAGATTATAACCTAGCATGCATCTTAATCTCCTTTCACCTACCACCTTACTACTTCATCCTCAAAATTTAATCAATCAAGCATTTGAACCATTTAACTACATAGCATTCAACCTCTACTTCTAGAAATTAATTCAAAACAGTCCCATAATGAAAATATGAACAAACAACCCAAATGTCATCAAAATCACTTCCAAAGATCATCAAATGTAACTCCGAAAAACATCACTAATATTTCAGCCTATAAATCATCACCTATCCTATAGTTTAAATCAACATTTTCACGTCATAAAATACCTTCAAATAACATGAAATTCCACCCTAAATAATAACCATAAATCTGTACATTTAAACATGTAAATTAGTCCAAATAATTTCTTAACTTTGAAGCCTAGCCTACCTCAAGTGAGTTGGATTTGTAATTGACTGAATAGGTGGATGTCCTCCTTTGAGATCTTTAAGGAAGAAAGTCTTAGGATGATTTGGATAAAAGAAAATGAGACAATGGATGTGTAGAATACTTTAAGAGTGAATGTGATTACTAGTAAATGAAAAATGAAGGCAACATGTGAAATGGAAGGCAAGTGGTCGTGGAAGTGAGCTTGGAGGTATAAGTATTACGTGAAATTTTTTTTGTAGTATGATAGGATACTTATAGTAATCAAGCTAGTTAGGATCTAAAGGACTAAGTTAATATGTAGCTTAATTAATTTCTAGTTTGGTTATAATGTAATTATGACCTAAAGATATTTTAATTTTATATACTAAGTACTTGATGACTAAGCAAAAACAAAGATTCCCTTAATAAATGGCTAAGGGCAGGTGTGAATGGAGTTTACAAATAGCAAAATCTGATTGGTTATTGCTTTTGGCTGAAAATTATCTCTTGGTTCTAAGTTAATTGGTTGCCATGTGTAACATATATTTTTTCCCACTTTCAACTTGCCTATAGAAGGTTCACGTATGGCTTGCCTTATGCTTGGCTGTTTTGTAGCACATGGAAAGGGAGCTTTCATGAAGAAAACATTTGATTGGTCCAAGCTTGGCTGATTGCTCTTAAGTTCCTAGGCTTCCACGTTTATGGCCATACAAGATTATTCAAGAATCTTGTTTTTAATTTTGTATCATTCACTTTATTGACTTCACATTGACTTTTGTTTTTACCAATTTTCTTTTTATATTCTGTACGAATATAACAGGCCATAAATTCTCATCTTTTAGTATCTTAAACTAGACTTCATAAGCTTTGTAACAAGGTATCACATGCCTTATTCGAAGTTGTAAAACTCTAGCTATAACATTTTTAATCTAGACTCCAAAACTGCCAGCAAGCTGAGAAATTTCACATTGACATCTCTTAATGTTTTAGTTACTACAAGCAATACAAAAACTATATTTATCTGAAATTTTTATATGTTATAGTATACATCTAGATCTTTAATTTCATATATCATACACACAATTTGGATAATAATTGAGAGATAAATAAATTTCTCAACTCAGGTGGAAGAAATGGATAGTTTTGGACAGCTTGTGAGCAAATAGATTCTATCTTATTCTTCTTGTATCCAACTATTTGTTACACTTCCATAATTCAATCATAAATATAAACTTAAGATATAATTTTGAGGATGTTACAGGTACCATATCCCGGAAATAGCCTCTCACAGGAAAAATGATTCACCGCCTATCAGGGCCACCATGTCGTGCACTGGCCATTCCGCCCCAGTGATCAGCTAGCGTCGCTAGGGAATTTTAAACTTGATGACCCTTTAGTACCTGCGTTTTCAGCCCACAGAAACCCACAGGTACGCGAGTGCCTTCATTCTATTTCCATCGATGCAAATGAAGTATGAAACACCGGCATCGTCAATGCATGACCTGACTAGGAACAAATCCTTCCTCGCAAGGGTAACTTGTCATGCACCGGCATCATCAACATTATTTCATTTGTACATCATCAAACACATCATCATTATCTCATTCAACCATCACCAACACATCAATAACATCTCACTTCAACATTATCAATGACATCAATATCACCTTATTCATCCACAATCCATATTACAACGAGACTGGTATATTAGAAAAATTCTAAATTAAAGAGGAGGACTACAATATAGAAAACACACTTTTATGCCCATTTTAAAATTTAATAAAGAATTAAATAGGAAAACATATCACAAAATTTTGGGCAGAGTCTCCTTTGTAATTAAGACTTTTTGCAAAAATCCAATCAATTACAACAACAACAACAATCACAGTTTTATTCATCAACAAGCCAGTTCATCGCATCCCATTAGTTAAAAACAAAGTTTTTCTTGAAAATGAGCACACATAGGAACAAATACATATCAATCATAAATATATCGCATCCTATTAGTTAAAAACGTAGTTTTTCTTAAAAAACTAGCACACAGCAAGGACAGACAATTATCTTCATACTTGGACTCCCTGGCCCCCAATTATGGTACCAAAACTATAACTAAATAATAAACTCCCCTTACCTAACTAGGAGTTGTCCCTGTTACAGCCTAGCGGTGATGTTACGTGATTCTTCGAATATGCGTATTTGTCTAAATACAGAGCTCTATATACCAAATCGAAGATAATTCAGTATAGATTTCAAAGGCAAGGTCAAAATTAACATTTGGTGTCAAATACTCATTCAAATAAAAAAGGGGACTAAACAGTGTTTTGGGAGTTCACATCAAAAAACATCATTTTGAAATTTCGATCACACCAATATGACCGGGACTCAACAAGGATCACAAAAATGACATCAATTTCATAAAAATGAGACTTTTACAACATCTCATTTTTAAAGGATTTTCAAAGGAAGTGTAAAACTCCCACCAACGGTATCCAAAATACAAGAGACACTAAGAGAAGCTTAAACAAGCTAGAAGAAGACAAAAGGGAACAAAGATTACCTCAAGGAAATCAAGAAAGAAGGATTTGGAAGCTCCATTTTGTACCGAACTTCGAGAAGAGTTTCAAAGATTTCGCTCCTATTAAAGTGTTCCTCTCCGTGTGGTGGTTCAACGACAAGAAACAGCAGCTCGTGGCGATCACCTGTGGTCTTAGGTGGTGGAGGGTGATGGTGGGAGGTTGGGTAATGGTTTGGGAGAGGAATAAGGCCATGTTTTCCTCATTTACATTGCTGTTACTATTGAAAACCGACTTGACTCGCCCAGGCGAGCCAAAATGCCTTCCAAAATTCGTCTGGGTGAGTTGACCCAATTTAAAATTTTTGGTTTAGTGAACAATTAATTTCTCACGCTTAAAATGTATTTCGACAATCTCAATGGTTAACCTTTGCATATGTGGATTAGGAACCTACCTTTACAATTTAAAGGTGATCCAACGGTAAACCAATCCATAATGGTATTTTACTAAAATATGTTTTTGGGTCAAACTCTTATTATACAATTTCAGCGCAGCTCAACAAACTCCACAAAACTTGACATCTACACCAAGCAATTGCGCATGGATAATTCACATGACATTTCAATTGATCTAAACTAATCAAATAGTCAAATAACACAAAAAGTACATCAAACATCTATTTTCGATTATCAAAATTTTAGGGTGTTACAAAGCACATGTGATGCATAGCCAATCTAGATGGTATATCATGTAGTCAAGCACATATAAGCATGCTAGCATATATTAGATTCATCAAGAATACCTAGCATGTTCCTAAGATCATAGAATCAATTTCAAGATCAGGATTTGTTAGATGTACCAGCCAATGAATGATCAGTAAACTTAATTGAACAATTTTCCTTTTTGATGTGATCTTTGAGGAAATGATGTCTGATCTCTATGTGCTTGTGTCCACTCCATTTTATTTTGAGTAGGTGATTGACTAATCAATCTTTGCATTTGATTTATCCTTTTCCTTCTTATTTTCCTTTATTGTTATCTTCATAAGTGACAAATCCTCCATCTTTTAGAGTCAAATTTGTAAGCATGGACAAGTCACCTGTCATATGTCTAGAGCATCCACTTTCTAAGTACCATAATGATGATTTTGCTCTAAGACATACCTGCAACAATCAAATTAAGTTGCAAAGAAAGGTACCCAATTAAGGTTGGGTCCATAAGGATTAGCTATTTTCTTCTTCTTCTTTGGAACCCAAAAATGCAGTCTCCATTAGGCACATGAAACCTTCTAGCATAGCACCTATGAGTTGTATGACCTTTCTTCATGCAATAATTACAAGTTATAGATTTTGATACTCTTTCAAAATGAGTCATTTGATTATAATTTGTTTTTGAAAAACCTCTTTGATTCTTCTGTTTTGGTTGTACAAATTTGTTTTTTCCAAAAGGTTTTGTTCTATGTTTGCAACCCAAACCTGAAGTATCTCCAGCATACTTTTGTACACTTAGCATTTGATCTAAAGCGCATTTTCCTCTATAAAGCTTTTTCAAAAGATCAACCAAGTAAAAAAAATTTGTTAGCAATTCCATATATTTTTCAGATTGACCCTTTTTTAAATCATCAAACTTTTTTTTTTTTTGTAAAATCTTGCATTTATCTACACTTGTAGAAGAAGAAGCACATACACACCCATTGGCTTTGTAGCTTGAAACAAGTTTTTCATTTTCTTCTTTCAAGTTACAAAGTTCAGTTTTCATTTCTGCAAGTTTGGTGACATGCCATCTAAGGTTACCTTTCAGCCTATTGTTGGAGGTTGCAAGTTTTTGAGCTTCTTCATGCATATCTTGGAAAGCATCAACCAATTGATCAAGTTCAGAGTTTACTTCTGATTTTGTACTTGAGAATTCTTCATCTTCACTAATTGTGGAAGTGAAGCATACATTAGCTTTTTCATTCTCACTTGATGATTTAGAAGTTGTTGAGACATTGTCTTCCCATTCATTGTAGGTTTTCTTTGATTTCTTTTCACCTAACTGTTTCTTTAAAAATATAGGACATTCAAATTTAAAATGGTCTGGCTTACCATATTTGAAGCAGGAGAAGTTTGTGTTGTTGTTGTTGTTGTTATTGTCATTTCTTTTGTTGAACTTAATGAACTTCTTGTTCTTTTTGTTCTTCATGAACTTGCTGATTCTCTTGACTATTAGGTTCAAGCGTTCATCACTTTCATCTTCACTTGAGTCTTTTTCTTTTTCTACATTAGAAGTTTCAACTTTCAAAGCTAACTCTTTTGCTTTTTATTTGCATTTTCATCATGTGTTAATTGAGACAATTCTAATTTATACTCAAGAAGCTTACCAAATAATGCAGTGATGGACATCTTGGATAGATCTTTTGATTCATTGATTGTTGTCACCTTTGGTTGTCATAGTCTTGTTAGACACTTCAAGATTTTGATGTTTAACTCTTCAGCATCAAATATCTTTCTAAGACCAAGAAGATGATTTACAATGTGAGTGAATCTTGTTTGGAGCTGAGATATGTTTTAGGTGGTGTTCATCTTGAACATTTCATACCCATGAATCAAGGCATGCTTCCTTGATCTTCTGACTTCATCTGTCCTTTCATGAGTGACTTCCAACATCTCCCACAGCCTTTGCGCTTTTACACTTAACAATTCTAGAGAATTCATCAGAAGAAAATGCATAAGTAATCATGTTCTTAGCTTTAAAATCATATTGAACAACTTTCTTTTTTGCATCTGTCATCTCATCCCATTCTTTGGGAATCATATTATTACCAACAACTTTCATAGGAACCAAATGACCTTTTTTTATTGCATTTCATACACCAGAGTCATTTGATTGGATGAATATTTGCATTCTATTTTTCCAAAAACTGAAATGCTCTCCTTCAAACATCGGAGGACGAATGAGGGAGACACCCTCTTTGAAGGTAATTTGTGTGGTATTCATTTTCTTTTAAAAAAAGAGTGATCTTAAATAACACTCAAGAACCAGCTCTGATACCAATTGAAAACAATATGAACACACACAATTAACCACAAGGGGGTGAATTGGTTAAAGCAGGGTCTTTAAAATTTCTTTAAAACAAGCAGCGGATTTAGGATCGTATCACAAGGACACTCTTTTGAATAACAAATTTTTAGTCAATCAAGACTCACCCTTCACAGTAATAGCAGAAAAAGTTTATCTGTTGATATTCAAATGTTTATCCAAAAGACTAGCAATCAATGATAGAAAGATGAGATTGAGAGAAAGTAATTAACACAGAGCTATACTGGTTCAAGCTACATCCAGTTTCTTCTAACCAAAACTTTGATTAGAGTTCCACTATCAACAAAGTTTGTTCTTTACAAGCTTACAAAAGATCACCCTTTATCAATCCTAGATAAAGAACTGAAATCTAAACACCCTTTACACTTCTAATGATCAAGACATGAGAAACCCTTATCTACTCTTCCCTCTAGAGAACCCTACTCTAGACAAGCTTAAAGAATCCTTTTGTAATAGCAACTAACAAGCTGAAATGTAAAAACCAATTACAACCAGAGTTTAGAGGAGAAATACAACCTTATGATCCAAAGAATGAAAATGCATGTGTTTACCAATCTAGAATCAAGTTGAAAGAAAGCAAGTTTCAGACCAAGCTCTCCAAGAAACTCCTTTGAAATCTTGTCCAAAAATAATTCTACCAATGATGCATGAGAATCTTGAATTGTAGGACAAGAACTTTGTTACTCAGTGTATTTTCTCTCAGTTCAGAAGCCTTTTGTAAATGAGTGAAAATCTCGAAATTGTAATGAATGTTATCTTTCAAAAGACTTAACAACTTTATATAGAAAAACTGTTGTAACTGAATGTAATATATTAATACGTCCATGTAATCGATTATTTACTCTTAAATAATCGATTAAATGTTCATCTAATCGATTAATTTGTTCTTGAGCTTTCTGGAAAATATGTATGAACAATCGATTAATCCATCATGTAATCAATTCACACAGAGTTTTTCCATTTCACAAAGTACTTAGTAATCGATTACAGATAAATGGTAATTGATTAACACAGGCATGACTTGTTCTGTGTTTGTACTGAGTAATCAATTACTCAATGCTTGTAATCAATTATTTTATTCTTCAAAGCTGAAGTAATAGATTACCAATTTGTGGTAATCGATTAAGGTAGTCAAAAAGAGTTTTTCCAAAAACTTGAACCCATGAGCACTTGGCTTTTATGCAATTATGAAATTTTAAAGCTTTTTCACAAACCATGTGCTTTTGTAAAATCATGAATGCAAGCAAATGAATGATGTTTATGCAATGCTTTGGATCATAGGATGAAACTCTCATATATCTAAATATTACAAATGCCTTCAATTGAATGATATGTTAAAAGCTAAAACTCATAGAAGCTTTAACATACATCTTGATCCTTCTTTAAGCTCCCCCTGTATCTAACACAAAATTGTTGGAATCCTAGTTTGTTTTGAGACGAGTCGGCATCGTCATCAATAAGTTATATTTTAGACTTTTAATATATAAGACGTTGTCTATGGAGGCTAAAGAAGGCATACCAATTTTACCTATACTAGTAGTACTTTTTCCCTTACCCATGCCTCTGAAGGCAACCATTCCTCCTTCAATTGGTTTTAGGTCGAGGAACATAGACCTTTTCTCTGTCATGAGCATCCACTATCCATGTACCAACTTAAACCTTGACCTTTTTCTACGAAGGATGTCTACAACAGGAATAATATGAGATTTCGGTACCCAAATATTTTTGGGTCCATGAGCATTAATGCCCTTAGACATTTATTTTTTCTTATGGATGCATATGAACTTGGAATGTCTAGACTTAACTCAAGTTACATTTGTTTGAGATAAATTATGACTTAGAAAATGATGCTAAAGGTTCTAGTCCTATATCAGACTTGTAATGGGGATGTTGATGGAATTTTAAAAGCATGGTTAAAGTGTTTGACCTTTCCAAAAATTTCCCAAAGTCTTTTGTAAGACAAGCGATCCCTTTTCTTTGTTTTTCAACTATAGAGGATTTATCTAAAAACAATAGGAATACCCACAATAACCAAGAGGGGGGTGAATTGGTTTAAACTTGGTCTTTTAAAATTATTTATATAATCAGAGTCAAAGGATCTTAATCACTTTTAAACCAAGAATGCTTTTAATCAATCAAATTACTCAGCACAAGAAATCAATAGCTCAAAACAGAATTTGTTGAGTAATGATAATAACACCAAGAACAAATGAAGAAGATTACTTGAAGAGATAGAGATAATAAAGAAAATCAACACAAGCAATTTATACTGGTTCACTTCTCAAGAGAAGCTACATCCAATTTCTTCTAATCAATACTAGATTAGAGTTCCACTATTATAAAATTCAATTCTTACAAGCTTTAAAACAATCTCTCTTTATCAATCCTAGATAAAGAATAGAAATATAAAACTCTATTAGACTCCTAATGATTAAGAACAAGAGAACACTACTCTGTTCTTTCCTAGAGAACACTAATCTAGAACAAGCTTCAAAGAACCCTTTACAATAGCATCAAATAACAGAAATTTCAAAAATAAAATTACAACCAAAGATTATGAAGAGAAACAACCTGATGATCCAATGAATATGAATGCATATGAGTTACCAATCAAGGTTGAATTGCAGAAACAGAATTTCAGAACATGCTCTCCATTACTCTTTTGAAATCTCTTGCCCAAGAAATCATTCAATACCCATGAAGATTAAAGAGTGGGACAAGAAGTAAGTAAACTCATAAAATCACTTTTTAACTCTTAGAAGGCTTGTGTATATTTAGAAAATTCGAAGTGTTCAAGTTAGTTTCAAGCCAAGTCTTCCTTCTATTTATAACAGATTTTTATAACAACCTGTAATCGATTACACGCGCCTAATAATCGATTAAAACACATTAAGAATCGATTAAAGTGTCACTTAATCTATTAAAGTGTTCAAGGCTCCATTCTGGGCTTCACAAAGAACAAGATAATCGATTAACCCGAGCTGTAATCGATTAAATCAGAAAAGTTTTGTTTCAGAGATAGCATGCGTAATCGATTACGAATATCGGTAATCGATTAAGGCAGTGAAGCAAGCTTTTTTCAAATAGCCTATGTAATCGATTACAAATAATGGTAATCAATTAAATTAGTGAAAACATGATTTTCAAGATAGCTTGTGTAATTGATTACTGTAAATGGTAATCAATTAAAGCAGCAATGTATTACTTTTGATTTACACTATGTAATTGATTACAAATATTTGGTAATCGATTAATATATTCATTAAAGTTTTTCCAGTTTTAAACACGAACCAAATAATCGATTAATCTGTGGTGTAATTGATTAAAATGTTCATCAAAACTTTTTCCAGTTTTAAACATGAACTAAATAATTGATTAATCTGCTATGTAATCGATTAAAACAGTGAAATTACATTTTTCCAAAAACATTACCCATTTAGTTTTTTTTCGAAATAGCTTTGATTCTTTGATGAAAACACTTAAGCATGTAAATGATTATATGCATGCAAATGCAAGGATCAACAGATTGACTTCTCATACACTTCATTTTGGATTTCAATCTTCAAGGCATGTGAAAAACTCAAAACATTCTTCTAAGTCAAAAGCTTCATTCTTCTTGTTGCTCCCCCTATATCCAACATCATCAGTCTTATTGGCCTAACTTAGATTCTCTTCCATAGTCTAGATTTTCTTTGTCAGATATTCATTTGATTTTTTCAGCTCAGTGTTTTCACAAACAAATATTTTGTATTTTTTGTTGGATATAGGAGGAGCTGAAGTAGAAGATCAAGGATAAAGCCTTTGTCACTTGAAGGTTTTAGCTTTTTACATGTCATTCAATTGAAGGCATTTGTAACTTGTAAAGTGGTATAAGAAGGCTTATCTTGTGATCTTTGCATTGCATAAACCATAAATATATTCATGCATAAAATGTTTTAAGAAAAGAACTTTAAAGTTTATCTGTGCATATTCCATGGCTTTGTCTGCTTTAATCGATTACACAAGGATATAATCGATTACCTGCTTTTGTTTGATTCTGGAAAAGCCATGACGAACACTTTAATCAATTAGAAGATGATCGTAATCGATTACATAGTTGTATTCCTAAAAACATGCATGACTGCCTTAATCGATTACCACAATCTGTAATTCATTACATAGGCTTATTCTGGAAATTGTACATGAATTCCTTAATCGATTACCACAATCTGTAATCCATTACATAGGCTTATTATAGAAATTGCACATGACTGCCTTAATCGATTACCACAATCTGTAATCGATTACCAAGGCCTATTGTATATACGAGATTGACTGGTTTAATCGATTACTTCATGGAATAATCAATTACTTTGTTCGTTAAAGATTTTCATATTGTCTCAAGAACATTTTAATTGATTACTTGGTTAAATAATGGATTATATATGTTAAAATAATTGATTACACGTAATAATCAATTACTGTCTGTTAAAATTGTTTTCTATATAAAGCTGCTTGGTCTGTGATTTCTAGATCGATAACATTTCATTATATACTTCAGATTACGAAATCCCAACACAAGAAAAAGTTCTCATTGTCCAAGAAACAATTTTCTGAGTATTAGATTTTTTGCTTGAGATTAAACGATCATTTTGCTTCATACTTGAAGTTGAGTCAGGAAAAGTTTTTTCAAGAGAGTTGATTATGTGCTTTGATATTCATACAACCTGGTGTTGATTGGTAAAATCATTCGTGCATTCATTCATTCATTGAGGATCACAAGTTGTGTCTCTCTTAAACATTCTTGTAGATTGTTTTGAGTTTCAAAATACTTTTGTAAGGCTAAGTTCAAAGAGTTTCTTTCAAGCTTTCTAGAGTAGTGTTCTCTAGGGGTAAAGATCTGAGTAGGGTTCTCAGGATCTTGGTGATTTGATTTCTAATAGGGTGTTAGAACTCTGATTCTTTGTCTAGGGTTGATAGAGAAAATTACTTATAATTGCTTGTAAAGAATACTTTTGAATTAGTGGAACTCTAATCTAGTATATGTGCTTGTGTTAATTTCTATTGTTCTATCTCTTCTTGCTATCTTGATCTATCAGTTGTTGTGGTTTCTTCATTACTCAACAAGTGCTGGTTTTGTGATTGGAATCTTGGACTGAGTGATTTTATTGAATTAAAGTTGTGTTGGTTTTAAAAGTGATTAAGATCTTAAACTCTAAGGTTATTCCAATTCACCCCCTCTTGGTAATTGAGTGTATTCATTGTTTTTCATTTTTCTTTATACTTCTTGCACTTAAGAGAAATCATATGACTATTCTGAAGAAGAACATCATAAGTCATATCTTTTTCATCATCTGATGAAGAACAAGAAGTAGATTCATAGCAGGTTTTTATTTCAACTTTCTTGTTTGTATCTACCATCAATAGATGTTAGCTTGCTCGTCATCTGAACTGCTACTTTTCTCACTGTTCAAGTCATCTTAGGAGACCATCAAACTTTTCTTTTTCTTGTCCCCAGAGTGTCTTTTCATTTTAGCTGAGGACACTCTGCCTTTATATGTCCAGTACTTTTACATTCAAAACAAATGATCTCATTTCTTTCCTCCTTGTGTTTCTTTTTGAATCTTTTTTATCTTTTTTTTGGAGGAATGTTGGAAATTTCCTTTTTCCTTCATCATTTGTTTGAACTTTCTGGACATAAGAGCCACTTCATCGTGTGTGGATCCCTTAGAATTGTTATCTGAGTCGTCAGACTCAGTCATCTGCACTTTCAGAGCTTTAGATGATCTCTTTCTTTCTTCTCACTTAGAGCTGATTTCTCCAATTTTGAGGGTAGTGAAATTTCTTTTAGGCAGATGATCTTTTTTTTAAAGATTGACTTTGTGAACTCTTAGAATACCCAACAGTTCATCCCATGATAGAATTTAAGGTTTCTAGCTTCTTGAGTGGTTGTTGTTTTTGGTTCCTTCACCTTGGGGAAACTATCTAGGATCTTTAGATTAATCCGAGCTTTGGTAAATGTGTGCTTTAGAGCTTCAAGTCTATTCATAAGAACTTGAAGTCTTCCAAACATGTCATCCATAGATTCTCCTTCTTTCATGCAAAAGCTATCATAGTGGTGCGTTAGAGTGGCAACCTTTCTTAGTTGGACATCTTTTGTTGCTTCATAGTTGATGCTCAGATAGTCCCAAATCTCTTCGGATGTCTTTAATATCTATATCTTGTTGTACTCATTTTTGTATAGAGCACATGTTAGTGTATAACGAGCTTTTGTGTTTAGCTCCATTATAGCCAGGTCTATATATGTCCATTTTGCTTCAAGTCTAGTGATGAGTATGTCGCCATTTGTAATGATTAGCCAGAGCCTATAGTGATTGGAATTCATGTACATCTCTATTCTATCTTTCTAGTATGGATAGTCCTCTCCCGTGAAGCCTGGTGGCCTTGTGAGGGATGCTCCCTCCACAATGAAATGTGACGAGTAACCATCTTTAGTTTCAAAAATTATTTTAATTTTCTTAATAACATTTAATTATTCATTTGATCTTTATAATTAGGTTTAATTAATTTTTCCCTCTAATTTATTTGTTTGGTTCAATTTTATCTTTTTATTTTTATGGGTTCAATTAGGTCTTCTAATTTTTAAAATAGGTTCAATTGAGTTTTGACCATTAATTTTGTCTGATGATCTTAAGTATTTGACCACAAGGAGACAACACATAACTGGCCTCCGGAAGATTTCACCATTTATGATTTAGACAAAATTGATGGTCATGACCTAATTGAACCTATTTTAAAAATTAGAGAACCTACTTAAATCCAAAAAAATTAGAAGATCGAAAAATTAATTTAACATTATAATTATAGTCATTAAAAATTTCTTCTAATCTTTACATGTAGTATTTTAATCCCTTTTAATTTTTGTGAAAGAGACTAAAAGGGATTAAAATGATATGTAAAGGAATTGAAAGAGATTAAACATTATGTGTATAATAATTAACACCTAAATATAATTTTGGTATTACTATTTTATCCAATTCGTAATTTTGGTCCCTTATATCAAATTAAAGACATTTGGTCATTCTTTTAGAAAAGTCGTGATTTGGATATAATCATCAATTTTGCCTAGATTATTTATTTTATTTTTTATACTTTAATTAATTGAATCATTTATTGATGATACCTTAAATATATGGTAAATTTAAGATTCAATTGAATCAAACTAAAAAAAATGAAATAGTAGACAAAATTAAAGATTGGATCAAAATTTGAATTTTTAAAATAATGAACTAAATTTGTCTATTTTATAATGAGAGACAAAAATTGCATATATTAAGTAAATTTTGGAGATCAAAACTGTATAAGATAAGAAGTAAAAGAAATATTTTTAATATAGGGAAAATAAATGTAAATACAAGATAGTAAATGAGTAACTATCCTAAAAAAAATTGAGTAACTAAAACAAAAGCCTTTTAATAATTTCAAGATTAGTAAAAGGAATACTTTTAATATAGAGAAAAAAAAATTGAACTACAAGATATAGTAAATGAGTAACTATCCTAAAAAAAATTTGAGTAACTAAAACAAAACCCTTTTAATAATTTCAATTTTTTTCCATTTAATAAAAACAAACACAATTTCCTCAATTAGTCGGATTTCTATTTTATTTACCTAACTAGACATTTTTGTTATTCATGGTGAGAATTTGGTATCCATACACCCGAATTCTCAATCCCCTCCCTTGTTTTTTGTTGTTAAAATCAGGTTAAGAATTTGGGTTTGTCAAACTCGAATTCTTGATCCTTTTTTTTAATTAATACTTTCAAATAATTAACAAAATTTTAATTTGTTGTTTTTAACTAATAATACATTTAAGTATTTAAAGAAAATATGTAATAATATAATAATCTTAACAAGCTTAAGCTTTGCTAAAGTGGTGACAAACTCCGATGTAACATGTCGCCAAGGTAGATAGAATTAGAAGCCCTCGCTGGTGATTTAGTGAACCCAGAGTCATAAGAGAATATGGAGATGGAGGAAGCCGCAGGCAGTGGCAATAGTGACGGTGGCAACAAATGGTGGTGGGGAGTGGCCAGCGCTGCTCAAATGGGATTGGGAATGCGTACCTTCGCCAAAGGGTACGCAGGCGATTCGCGTCTCATGCCTTTCAAAGCCTTTGTTGTAGCCTCCCTCTTCGTCAGCAGCGCCGCCTCCGCCTCCGTTCTCCTCCTCCAAGCTAACGGTATCCACAGGGTACTACTGCTCTCATCTTCATTCCATTTTCTGTTTTCTAACTCTCTTTATGTCTGTGATCTCTTTCGGGATGGATACTTATTTATTTATTTGTTTATTTGGGCATTGACTTAGAAATAAATTTGTTGCTTGGGTGGGGTGTGAGGGTGGGTGTGGATGAAAATATAGTTTTTCGTGGGTAAAGAAATGGATGGTGTTATGTGATTATGAAGAGTGAATTCTGAAATGGGTTTTGGTTTATTGGTTAGTGATGGCAGGAAGTTCTGCTTCTAACAATTCAAGTTAACAAGGGAAGCGGTTATAAATTATAAGGTTGGCTTAGTGGTGAAGGGAGAAGGGAGAAGGGAGAAGGGAGGTGGGAAGGGGTTCGTGGGTTAGAATTCTGCTGCTAATAAAACTAACAATTATCATTTGTCAATTAAAAAAAAAAAAAAAAGTTAACAAGGGAGGTTGAGCAATGTGAATTGTCATTTGAGTTCTTGAAAGTTGTGTATTAGGCAGTGGATTTCATGTTGCGAGTGAGATGTCAACAGAGGGTTTGTAGCTTGTAGACTGAAATTGTGTGTGGACGAAATGTCTTTATAGTGGAGAAATCCTGCATAGTGTTTTATAGCGTATAGTGTATTGGTTTCTTTGGAGAAGACAGTAGTTTAAGTTACCAAGGAAGTTTGAGCTTGAAAGAGGACAATCCTGTATACAGTAAAAGTTGGAAAAAGCTATTGTGTTTTGGTTATTTTGAGGTTGAACTGGGAGACATTGCTAGTTCCATTGTTTAAATCATTGGTCAAAGAGAAAAAACTTTTTTTAACTACTGAAAATGCCTTGCACATGTGATGTTGCCTCTTATTAATGTTTGGTAATATTTTGTTTGCAGTGATTCATGACAGTGCATTGTTCTGCCATGGCTTCCATGGCAGTCTAGTTATGATAATCCAGCTCTTGATTAATTGTCTGATTCTTTTATGAGTAACACCACTTGCAAATTTTTTGACAAATGATATGATTTTTAATAAAATATGCATAATGAACAAGATGGTTAAGTTGGCTTAGTTGAATATATTCTAGTATCTCATTGAATAATTGAGGCCCAATTGAACTGCTGTCAATCTTTTTGTGCAGATTTCATGCGGTTGAACCGTGAAAAGAAATATTTTAGGTGAATAGAGCTATCATTAATTCATTATGACTAATTTCACATGAGATTGAAATACTTGTTAATTCTAAATGAACCTTTACAGTTTACACTATATAGAGTCATAGTTTTAGATATATTTCAGTTCTTTGTATTCCTTAGGTTTTTAAGTAAGGGAGAAAGAAGCACCAATATAGTGTCCTTGGTATTTTTTTTTTTTTTTTTTTTTATCAAAGTGTTATTGACTTATAAATACTGTGTAGACATAATAAGCAAGAAACCAAAGTTTTTCTATGTCGTAGTGACAATGTTTTAGGCATGTGTAGTGAGTACTGACAAAAAGTTAGAGGTAGGGTTAAGGATATCAGTGTTATCAATAGTGGATGGTAGAACATGGCGGAAGGCTGAAATTCTGCCATATTAACATGTCATTGTGCCTTATGGTGCCACCATGGTTGGCCTTCCTTCACAAATTGCCTATGGCAGTTGGCAAAATATCCGCCACACAATTCCGACATGGCAGCGCCATGGTTGCTATTTAACAACAGTGAAGGATATCCACTTGCACATAAAGCTACAACTTAGATCATGCTGGAAGTATGCCAACTGGGGTTATGTTTTTCCCATGAATGTAAAGGTATTGATGAATTTTATTGAAATGCAAAAAATAACATGCTAGAGGGTTGGATTCTTTTGATGTAAGGTATCAAAAGTATTTTAGTTGCTATGTCACCTAAACACTTAAACACTTAAACACTTGAACACTTGAACACTTAAACACTTATGCTTTTTCATGCAAAAAACTTCTTTAAAATCAGGGTGCAATTTAGAGAATAGAGTATAAATCACATAATGGTAGTGAGAAAAGAAAAACTATTCAGAATCTATAGAGACTAGAGGCAAAATTTATGGGAGCCCACTGTCTGGATTATGTCATTACTGAGACAGTCACCTTACTTCTGTTTTTCTCTTTGAAGTGTACTTATACTTTCCTGTATCTGAATCCAATCTTTAGAAGCTTCTTGATACATCTGTTTGGTTGGTGTAATGTTTCTAAAACATGAATCTGACATATTCAACATTCACATGGCAAAGCTGTACATTTGGTGCACAACAGAATGCTGTAAACTTGTTTGTTGGTGTTTCATTAGCCATAACATATAATTCATTATTTTTTAGTTTAATTCCACAGTTCTCTTTTTCAACTATGCTAACTTGTATTTATTAAATTTATTAATTATGTTCTTTTTCTTATAATAAACTAAATTTGAGTTCTTAGTTAGTTGATTAATTCTGCATCTAACATTGAACATTTCCTCATTTTTATTTCTTTCTGCAACTTTGATGGTATTATGGAGATATGATGTTATATTTTCTTTACTTTCTTGTGTCAATGCAGAGTTTCTTTTTTCATTTTGTTGTGTGCAAACCTTATGTAGTGCATAAACCTCTTTACTAGTAATTGGTAGTTTG
This sequence comes from Glycine tomentella, assembly GCA_007407185.1. Classification (NCBI taxonomy): domain Eukaryota; kingdom Viridiplantae; phylum Streptophyta; class Magnoliopsida; order Fabales; family Fabaceae; genus Glycine; species Glycine tomentella. The sequence goes on from PYAF01005660.1 coordinate 66,454, forward strand.
GTACCTTTGCCCTTTGGGCACCTATGTATCATATCCATAACTCAATAGTTGTTACTTGGCTGTTTGAAATGTATGATACTACAGATGATTATGATTGATATGAAAGAAGTTAAATTGGAAGTTTTATTATAAGATTGCATTTTGTACTTTGCTGTCTACCATTTTTTATTTTGAAGATGGTTTTGTTGTTGGAAACTTGCAATAGAAGATGTGAAAATGATGGTGGAATGTTTTGTTATTATAGATGTCAGGAAAGCTATTGATGTTCTTTTCACTTAATTGTGGGATCTGCTTCCCTTCATGTTGGTTTTCATGTACGTTATATTATTGCATATAGGTGGAAGATCTCATGAAAGCAGGAGCAAATTTAAGAGAAAAACTTGGATTACGTCCACGAACGCAGAATAAGTAAGCATATGTTTTTACTTTTTAGTTCATATTAAGAAAATATATCTCCAAATTGAATAGTGTGAAATACAGCTTCTGTGTAAGTTTTAAAATATTGTTTGACACTGCAAAAGGAAGAAAAATAAAGGTTGGTGTTTCTGTTAAAAAGAATATTGAATTTGCTAAAAATATTTCTAAGGGTATGAATTACTATGTTAGGATTGAGTCCAAGCAACAATCTGTAGCAGGAAAGGGTTTGGGTTTGCAGGTTTTTACAGGAAAAGGAAAGGGTCAAAGAGTTGTAACAAACACTTAGAGGGATAGGAGAGTTAGTTAGTTCTGTTATTTGGAGAGTTGTAACTCCTATAAATAAGAGTCCTCTCGTCAGTGAGAGGTTGCCAGTGTAAAAGGAGAAAGCTCCTTTGGAGGTATACTCGTATACCTTGGCTCTTGGTTTGTTCTCTCTCTTTTAACAATAAGAAAGCTAATCCAGTTTTTCCTTGTTGTGTGCAATTTTTCTCTTGTGGGTTCTATTTTTCTTACTTTAGAAAGAAGTTCCTAACAAGTTGGTCTGACCTGCCGGACCATCAATCGCGATGGAAAATTGGGTTGGAGCATTGGAGAAAAAGCTGTTAGAGAGCAAGGACTTCAACTGGCGGAATTAAAGATTGATATGAACTACATCAAAGATTTGCTGTTACAGATTAAAAACAAGAAGTCATCATCTATTGAGGAGGACAATTCCGTGAATAAAAATGAGAAACCAGTGGAAGAGGACGAGGTTGGAGAATCCAAGGAAGAAGAAAATTTTCCTCTTCGTTCTTGGGTCAAGAAGGTTGAATTACCTGCTTTTGAAGGTAATGACCCACTTGGATGGTTGGCGAGAGCGGAAAAATTCTTTGAAGTACAGAAGATCGAGCCTTCAGATAAGCTAAAATTGGCGTCATCAACATGGAGGGTAACGCTGTTTACTGTTTCCAGTTCTGGTGCCAGAAGTTCAAGAACACTTATTGGAGAGAATTCACGGAAGCACTGATGTGACGGTTTGGAGGAAATGGGCAAGGAATAGTATATGAAAGATTGGAAATATTAAGACAAACCGGAGGGGTTGAGGATTACATCCAAGAATTTGAACTTTTGGTCGCTCAAGCCAAACCAAGTGCAGAGGACCAAGTTCTTGGGTATTTCTTGGCCCGGTTGAGTCAAGACATTCGAAGCCTAGTCTGTCCAAACGACCCAAAGGAACTGGTGCAAGCCATGGAGGTTGCCCATGACATTGAAGATGCCATGAAACATATTCATAGTTTTTGAAATTTGCAGGGTCGGAGTACAAGTGCGGGTTTCAGGTATCAAGGCAGCAACAGAGCTGTATCGCAGGTAGGGGCGTTTGGTGGTACCAATAATGCCCGAACGTCCACTGGTGGGACTCGGAATCTACAAGGAGAGAGCAAAATGTCTTCTAGGCCATCGGTAGCCAAACCAGGATTCTCGGGACAGCCAAACAGGGAATCTCGAACCCTTCCCTATGCTGACTATGTCAAATGAAGGGACTTAGGGCGCTGTTATGAGAATTGTAATACTGGCTGAGGATGAGCAGATTAATGAAGACGGATTACAAGATTAGAAAATGAGAATGGGAATGAGGAAGAAGGTGAGGAAGTTTTGGAGACGGTTTGCTAGTGAATGGATTTGTTTGTTTGTTCTGCAGGTGGGCTAACCCAGCCTCAAACCATGAAGCTTAGGGGAGAATTACAGGGACAAGAGGTGATGATCTTGATTGACAGTGGGGCGAGCCACAACTTTATATCCAGCAAATTGGTACAAAATTGGGACTCAGCACAGATCCTACAAAGTGAGATTGGGAGATGGTAACCACAAATCCACTCAAGGATGGTGTAAGATCTTAAAAATACAGTTGGGAGCTTATACCATGCTAGGAGACTTCTTTCTATTTGAGTTGGCAACCTTGGGTGGAAACATTTGGGAGAAATTAAGGTGAATTGGAGGAGCCTAAGTATGTCTTTTGTCCATCAAGATCAAAATGTGTTGATCCAGGGAGATCTTGGTTTATCTAAGACAATGATCACTTTGAGAACACTGTAGAAAATAGCTATCGAGGAGGTTGAGATGATGTTCATGCTGTGGGTAATTGAAAGCAACTATGTGGAACAATTTGATTTAACGGACCAAGAAAGTCTGTTGCAGCAGGTGCTGACAGAGTTGGCTACAATTTTTCAGGAACCTAAGGGTTTACCACTATCTAGAGAGGTTGATAATTGGATTCCACTTAAGTCTGGGGCAGATCCAGTTAATGTGAGGCCTTATCGTTAACCCCAGTTACAGAAGAATGAGATGGAAACTCAGGTGGCTGAGATGTTATCGTTGGGGATTATCAGACCAAGCAATAGCTTCTATTCCAGCCTAGTAATTTTGGTCAAAAAGAAATATGGAAGCTGGCGGTTCTGTGTGATTATCGGGCATTAAATAAAGCTACAGCCCCAAACAAGTTACCAATTCCTGTCATATAAGAGCTGCTAGATGAGTTAAATGGAGCCACCTACTTCTCTAAAATAGATCTGAAGGTAGGGTATCACCAAATCAGAATGCATGAACCTGATGTTCCAAAAACTGCCTTTAGAACTCACCTACAACATTCTGAATCTCTAGTGATGCCATTTGGATTAACAAACGCCCCAACCACGTTCCAATGTGCTATGAATGCCACACTGAAACCGTTCCTTCGCAGGTATGTGTTAGTGTTCTTTGATGACATTTTGGTCTATAGTAAGTCTTGGGAAGACCATTTGGATCACTTGAGGAAGGTCTTGTCCAGGTTATTAGAACGTTCTTTCTTCGCAATTTAAAAAAAATGCAGTTTTGGCAAAATTAAGGTGGGTTACTTAGGGCACATTATCTCTAAAGGAGTTTCGATGGATTCACAAAAGGTTGAGGCCATTTTGCAGTGGCCAATGCCTAAAACTCTGATAAGAGTGGTAGGTGGGGTGAAACATATTACAGGGGGTTTAGATAGTAATATCAGTTACTAAGGCAGTTAGTATAACTATGGCTGAATTAGTTATAACTAACTAAGGAGGGAAATTATAAATAGATGAGAGGCAGTGAGGATTGGATATCTCTGAAGAGTGTTAGGAGGTAGTGATTCTCTCGAAAGATCACTGTGTAACAGCAAGGAGCTTAGACTCCTATATTCAATAAGATTATTTTTCTTTCATATCTGAACCAGTTCCTATTAACTGGTATTAGAGCTCCAATCTTGGGGCTTTGTGAGGTGAATGGGATCGAAAAATAGCAACAAGATGGACGCGAGAATGGAGGCTTTGGAATGCGCGATGGAGGAGACGCAAGAAGCTACCCAGCTGAATCGCGAGACGATGGAGGCCAATCGGGTCGCAATTGAAACCCGATTAGGTTTGATCGAAGGAGTGCTGCAGTGATTGGCCGCGACCTTGGAGAGACCGGAGATGGAGGAACCGGTTCGCGCAAAAGGGGCAAAGGAAAGAAACAAGGATGGAGGCGAGGAGACTGTGCGGCAATGGTGGCAAATGGAGTTGCCGGTGTTCACGGGGGAGGATCCTGTAGGGTGGGTGTCGCGGATAGAGAAATACTTTCGTCTCCAAGCTGTAAGGGAGGAAGAGAAGTTGGATGCCATTCTGGTAGCTATGGAGGGTGAGGCGTTAGCATGGTTCCAGTGGTGGGAATCATGGAGCAATTCCTAATCTTGGAAAGGTTTCAAGCTGGCAGTTGTTCAGAGGTTTCAAGGAGCAAGTGTGGCAAGCCTGTTTCAGTCATTGTTAGTATTAAAACAAGATGATAGTGTGCAGGCCTACATTGGGCAGTTTGAAAAGCATGTAGGGGCAGGAAGGGGTTTGGATGAGATTTTTTCTGAAAGAAATATTCTTGAAGGGGTTAAAGGAGGAGATTGGAACAGAAGTGAGGGTGCATGAACCCAAGTCATTGCTGGATACTATGATGAAGGCAAGACAGGTTGAAGAGAAAAACAGAATTTTGGGCAATTTGCCCAGGAGTGGGAAAATGAGTCAACCTTTCCAAAGACCTAATTTTTTAGGCCCAAGAAGTGGTAAGGAGTGGCAGCAGGGTGGTAGCAAGGTAGTGGAACCTTTGGGGGTGGCTAAACCTGGAGGAGAGGGTTGGAATAGAAAGAAACCCTTCCAAAGGATGTCCCTGATAGAGGTGAATGAAAAAATGAGGAAGGGGGAGTGTTTTACTTGTAATGAAAGATATCATCCCACTCATGTTTGTAAAAACAAACAGCTGAGGATAATGATGATGGAGGAAGATGGGGAAGAGAGTGATGGTGGGGAGCAAGAAGAGATGGAAGAAGAGAAGGGGGAAGAGCTATACCAACTCTCATTGCATAGCATTGAAGGGTTCACAACCAAGAAATCTCTCAAGTTGTGGGGAGAAATAAGAGGGAAGAAGGTGGTGGTCTTAATTGATTGTGGGGCCACACACAATTTCGTATCTCTGAAATTGGTTAAAGAGTTGGAGTTAGAGGTGACTCCTACACAGCCTTATTTTGTGGAAGTGGGAGATGGACATAAGGTGAGATGTAAGGGCATGTGTAAGGATTTAGCAATTGAATTACAAGGGTTACAAGTGGTTCAAACCTGTTATTTGTTTGAACTAGGAGGTGTTAAGGTAGTGTTAGGGGTGGAGTGGTTAGCTGGATTGGGAGAAGTGAAGGCAAATTTTGACAAACTGACTTTGAATGTGAAGGTTCAGAATAAGAAAATTGTGTTGAAACTGCACCTGAGTTGGTTAAGGTTGCTATCAGCCTAAAGCTGATCAAGGGGAGTATGGGAGAAGCTGATCAGAGATTTCTGGTGGAGGTTAAGGCAGTAGAGCAGGAAAAAAAAGAGCAGCAGTGCCTGAAGCAGTAGAGCAGATTTTGAAGCTATTTGAAGGGGTTTTTAAGGAACCCAAGGGACTGCCACCTCACAGGGAGAAAGACCATGCTATTAATATGCAGCCTGGTAATAAAATTCCTAAACTTAGACCTTATAAATATCCACACTATCAGAAAGATGAGATTGAAAGGTTAGTGAGGGAGATGATGATAGTTGGAATTATTAGGGCCAGCACTAGTCCTTTTGCTAGCCCTGTAATTTTAGTTAAGAAGAAAGATGACAGCTTGAGGTTTTGTGTGGATTATAGGACTCTAAACAAAATTATAGTGCCTGATAGGTTCCCTATACCTATAATTGAAGAGTTATTGGATGAAATTGGAGGAGCAGAGTGGTTCTCTAAATTGGATTTAAGGGCTGGGTATCATCAGATAAGAATGAGGGCTGAAGATGTGCATAAGACAGCCTTTAGAACTCATGAAGGTCATTATGAGTTTTTGGTCATGCCTTTGGGCTTGACTAATGCTCCTTCAACCTTCCATGCTTTGATGAAAGAAGTTCTCATGCCATTCTTAAGACAATTTGTGTTAGTTTTCTTTGATGATATATTGGTGTACAGCAAGGATGTGGGGGAACACCAAATGCATTTACAAGCAGTTTTACAGGTACTTCAGCAGCAGGAACTGCATGTGAATAGAAAAAAATGTACATTTGGTCAAAGATCATTGGAGTATTTGGGTCATTTGGTTTCAGGAAGAGGAGTGGAGGCAGACCCCAGTAAGCTGGAAGCCATGAGTAAGTGGCCTGTACCTAGAGATATCAAAGGTTTGAGAGGTTTCTTAGGGCTGACTGGGTACTATAGAAGGTATGTGAAGGATATGGGAAGTGGGCACAACCACTAAATGCTTTGTTGAAAAAAGATGCTTTTCAATGGACTCTTGAAGCTGATAAGTCTTATGAAAAATTAAAAGGGGTGATGAGTGAACTGCCTGTGTTAGTGGTGCCTGAGTTTTCTAAAACCTTTGTGTTAGAATCTGATGCTTCAGGTTCAGGGTTAGGTGTTGTACTGTTGCAGGAGGGCAGACCTTTGGCTTTTTGGAGCAAGGCTTTATCTGAAAGAGGCCAGCTGAAATCAGTCTATGAAAGGGAGTTGATGGCATTAGTGCTAGCTGTAAAGAAGTGGAGACATTACCTATTGGGAAGGAAGTTCCTTATCAAGACTGATCAGCAGAGTTTAAAGTTCCTTAATGAGCAAAAGCTGTTGAATGGTGAGTAATTTAAATGGGCTGCTAAGCTGATTGGTATCAATTTGAAATCCAAGGCAATTATCAAGGCCTGGGAAAGAAAATGTGGTGGCTGATGCATTATCAAGGCAATTTGGGTTTTCTGCTGTTTCTATGGTTCAAGAGGGAGTGGGTTGATTGGGATGAGGAACTCAGAGCAGATCAGCAATTATATGAGATTTATCACAACAGCTGAGAAACCTGGCTATTCAATTCAGGGGGGCAAGCTTTATTACAAGAACAGATTGGTTTTGTCAAAAAATTCTGCTAGAATTCCTTTACTTTTAAAGGAATTGCATGATTCACTTCTTGGGGGGCATTCTGGGTTTTTTAGAACCTATAAAAGAATAGCTAATGTGGTATTTTGGCATGGTATGAATAAGACTATAATGGAGTATGTGGCTGAGTGTGACATATGTCAGAAAAATAAAGCTAGCACATTGTCTCCAGCTGGATTGCTTCAGCCCTTACCTATTCCAACTAAGGCATGGACTGACATATCCATGGATTTTATTGGAGGGTTGCCAAAAGCACAAGGAAAAGATACTATTCTAGTAATAGTAGATAGGTTGACTAAGTATGCCCATTTCTTGGCATTAGTCATCCTTATACAGCTAAGGAAGTAGCTGAGGTGTTCATCCAGGAGGTAGTTAGGCTGCATGGTTTCCCTGCTTCTATAGTTTCTGATAGGGATAGGTTATTCATGAGCCTATTCTGGAAGGAATTGTTCGAAAAGGCAGGCACTCAATTGAAGATGAGCTCTGCCTATCACCCACAAACAGATGGGCAGACAGAGGTTGTAAATAGGTGTTTGGAGGCTTATTTGAGATGTGTGACAGGGACCAGACCTAAGCAGTGGTCTGCTCAGCTAGCTTGGGCTGAATTTTGGTTCAATACCAATTATAATGTGTCTGCCAAAATGTCTCCTTTTCAAGTATTGTATGGATAGGACCCTCCTTTGTTGATAAGAGGAGCTGATATTCCTTCAAAGCTGGAAGAAGTGAATCAGTTATGCAAGGACAGAGATGCTTTACTGTAGGAGTTGAGGGGTAATTTACTGAAATCTCAGGATCAGATGAGGAAGTATGCTACTAAGCATAGGAGGGAACTGAGTTTTCAAGTTGGAGATTGGGTTTTCCTAAAGATACAGCCTTATAGAATGAAATCACTAGCAAGAAAACCCAATGAAAAGTTGAGTCCTAGATATTATGGGCCTTATCAAGTCATTCAGAAAATTGGAAAAGTGGCTTAAAGATTCACCCAATTTTTCATATTTCATTACTTAAGAAGTCTGTGAAGGCAACTTGTTCACCTCAACCACTACCAGCAATGTTGGATGAAGAGTGGAAACTTCAAATGAAACCAGAAAGGGTTCTGAAGCATAGGATAAATGGAGCTGGACAACAGGAAATGTTGATCAAATGGAAAGAATTGCCTCATCATGAGAACAGTTGGGAGCTGGCTGAGGAACTGCAGCTTGTTTTTCCTGATTTGGACTGGACCTTGGGGACAAGGTCTAGCTTCAAGGGGAGGGTATTGATAAGAGTGGTAGGTGGGGTGAAACATATTACAGGGGGTTTAGATAGTAATATCAGTTACTAAGGTAGTTACTATAACTAAGGCCGAATTAGTTATAATTAACTAAGGAGGGAAATTATAAATAGATGAGAGGCAGTGAGGATTGGGCATCTCGGAAGAGTGTTAGGAGGTAGTGATTCCCTCGAAAGATCACTGTGTAACAGCAAGGAGACTCCAATATTCAATAAGATTATTTCTTTCTTTCATATCTGAACCAGTTCCTATTAAACTCCTAAGGCTTTGAGAGGGTTTTAGGACTTATTGGTTATTACAGAAGGTTCATTTGCAATTCTGGGAAAATAGCCCACCCATTGACTGATCTGTTAAAGAAAGGAAATTTTAAGTGGAATGAGGATAGTAATAAGGCTTTCATACAATTACAGCAAGCTGTACCACAGCAACCGTACCATCCATGCCTAATTTTTCAAAATAATTCTCCATAGAATGTGATGCCTCAGTGAGGGGAATTGGAGCTGTTCTAACACAAGATAGAAAGCCAATTGCTTATTTCAGCAAGGCATTGGCAGATTCAAGTCTTTCTAAATCTGTGTATGAAAAGGAACTGATGGCTCTTGTCTTAGCCATACAACATTGGAGGCCTTCTCTTCTGGGTCAGACATTTACTGTATACACTGACCAAAAAAGTTTGAGATATCTACTTGAGCATTGAATTACAACTCAGAACTAACAAAATTGGCTCGCCATGTTGCTGGTGTATTTGAGTTTGACATTGTGTATAAGGTGGGGGCTTCAAACAGGGTTGCTGATGCTCTATCTAGAAGAGATGAAGACAAAGAATTGCAGAGCATTCTAGACCTTTCTAACAAGACATAACAGAAATTGATGATGAAGTTTAGAAGGATCCCACGTTGGCTAAAATCCGAGAAGAATTGAAGGAGAATCCAGATTCACAACCTCAGTACACCCTGGAGCACGACAGATTATATTACAAAGGGAGGCTGGCCCTGTCAGCTTCTTCATTGTGGATTCCAAAGTTACTACAGGAATTTCACTTCTCCTATGGGAGGGCACTCAGGTATGTACAGAACTTATAGAAGATTCGGTCAATTGCTTTATTGGATAGGAATGAAGGGAGAAATCACTGAGTTTGTGGTTGCGTGTCATGTGTACCAAAGAAGAAAATATCAAGCATCCTCTCCAGCAGGTTTACTGCAACCTTTGCCAATTCCAAATGCTATTTGGGAAGAAATCAACATGGATTTTGTTGTAGGTTTGCCAAAGTGAACGGGGTTTGATGCTATACTAGTAGTGGTGGATAGGTTAAGCAAATATGGGAATTTTATTGTGATTAAGCACCCATACTCTGCCAGGTCTATTGCTGATTTTTGTTAAAGAAATAATTCGGTTGCATAGGGTGCTATTGTCAGTGACAGGGACCCTACTTTTATGAGTCGTTTTGGCAAGAATTATTCAGATTGCAGGGAACTGCTTTAAAGATGAGCACAACCTATCACCCAAATCAGATGGGCAGACAAAAGTGCTTCACAGAATCTTAGAAACCTATCTCAGATGTTTCAGTTCAGAACAGCCAAAATCCAGGGCAGACTTTATTCCTTGGGCAGAATATTGGTATAATACTAGCTACCAAAGCGCTGCACACTTCACACCTTTTGAGGTAGTATATGGTAGACCATCACCCTCTCTTACTAAATTTGTACTTGGGAAACTCTTGTAGAAGCTGTTGCTTGGGATTTAATGGACAAAGATGAAGTGTTGAAACAATTAAAGTTGCTTCTACAAAAGGATCAAAATCAGATGGCTCATTACACTAATGTGCATAGGAAAATATCTCAGATTCAGCCAGGAGATTGGGTTTATCTAAAGATCAGACCTCACAGACAAACCTCTATGCCTACCAAGTTACATCCTAAGCTCTCAGCCAGATACTATGGGCCTTATTTGGTTCTTCAACAAATTGGAGCGGCAGCATTCAAATTGCAACTTCCTGAACAAGCACGCACACATCCTGTCTTCCACGCTTCTTAGCTCAAAAAGGCTGCAGGCAATCCCCAGCAGAAACATACCTTCCAGCAGAGTTGCAGGGCACCATTGAGAACTACAAACCTGACAAAATTCTTGGCAGTCGCATAGTTACTGAGTAAGGCACAGAAATCCCTCAAGTTTTGGTGCATTGGCAAGGCAAACTTTCAGAAGAAGCTACCTGGGAAGACATTTCTATCATCAGAAATCAGTTCCCCGATTTCAACCTTGAGGACAAGGTCGTTTCGGAGGGAGGAGGTATTGTTAGGACTGAGTCCATGCAACAATCTGTATCAGGAAAGAGTTTGGGTTTGCAGGTTTATTACAGGAAAAGGAAATGGTCAAAAAGTTGTAACAAACACTTAGAGGGATAGGAGAGTTAGTTAGTTCTGTTATTTGAAGAGTTAGTTAGTTCTGTTATTTGGAGAATTGTAACTCCTATAAATAAGAGTCCTCTCGTCACTGAGAGGGTAGGATTTGAGATATACAGTTACTGGCCTATTGCCAGTGTAAAAGGAGAAAGCTCCTTTGGAGGTATACTCGTATACCTTGTCTCTTGGTTTGTTCTCTCTCTTTCAGCAATAAGAAAGCTATTCCAGTTTTTCCCTGTTGTGTGCAATTTTTGCCTTGTGGGTTCTATTTTTCCTACTTTAGAAAGAAGTTCCTAACATACTAGATGAAAGTAGAAAGGACTAAATAAAAATATAATATCTTGAAATCACAGCAGTTTTTTATATTTTCTTCTTTAAAGTTTAAATTTTGAATTAATTAAAAGGATTTAATGGAAGGTATTAAATGCTTTTATGTCAGTTCTGTATGAACATTTGTTAGCAAGACCCCTAAAATTTAATGCAAATAAAAAACTGTTGGGATGGAGACTATCTTTCACCAATGTTATTTTATTTTTAAAGGGTGTAATGGTTATGGGGGAGATGAATTGGTTAGAGATTTGAAAATATGGGGGAATCTTCTGTCCTTTATTTGACATCTCGTGAAATTTGTATGTGCTTTAATGTGTTAATGCCTTTTTACACCTTTTATTGTGCAAATGCATCATTATTAAGAGTGCATTTGTTTCATGGAGTAAAAGTTGATTCCTGGGAATGTAATATGGGAATATTACATACTAAGGAATGTTATAACTTCCATTTTACCATACTTATATATTCTCATGCGAAGGGATTGGAAAATGATATTCTCATAAATATTAAAATGTAACCAAACACATTTTTAAATATATCCAGAAATAACATTCCTAGTTATTTATGGAAATATAACATGAGACTTTAAACAAATGGGCTCCTATGATATTAGTATATATAATTTGGACATGTCTACAACTCAATTAGAACTCATTCCATACATAGTCATTAATGAGCTACATATAGAATAATGTATTACCTTTTATATCCCCTATTCTAGAAATATCTTTTCCAAATGATTTCTTTTATTAGGAGCAGGACATGTTCTTTCTTGACCTTCTGAGTTCTGACATTAATTGTCATTGTTTTTATATTGTTGTTCATGGAGATTTAATACCTTGTAGGTCTTCTATGAAATAAAATAGCTCATTTATTTGGATAGGAATATGGATGATTCATGACAAAAGACTCAGCCATGTCTTGTGATACCTATGGTGGTTTGGTTCCCAGGTGGATACAACAATAATTATAATAAACATTCATGGGATGGTATTTGGAAGTGTTGAAGGTTTCATGCACAAGTCAGCAATCATATTATGGTTGTCAGAAACTTCAACTGATGGATTTTCTCAGTATTTGCCCCCAGATTTCGCTTTACCTAGCCCATTTGGTGCATCAACTATCCATTGAGTCATCTGTTATTAACTTAATTTTTAATTGAATATAGTCAGTCAGCACTTATTTTAGTACTCGCATTGGTACCATTATTTCATGAAGTGGAATCTAACTTGCCCCCTCAATAAAAGAGATTACTTTTCCTATTGATTTACCGTTTGGTGCATTCTTACATGCCAGAGTTTCTTCAGATTAGCAATAGAAAGTAAAATTTCGTATATCCCTCTTGAAATGTCCATCGGATGGGACTAATGTACCTTAACTACAGGAACACAAGAGCTTTAAATCGGTCTCCCCACAAGTATTGCTTGCATCATTTTTAAATTCATATAAAATTAAAATAATGAAAATATAACTAATAAATGTTCAGATTTTTAGAAGAACAATATTTGGTTGCTGGGAGGAAGCAACTGCATCCTACCTCTTTCATTTAATATTTATATATAACAACTGCTGACTAGGATTAAAAGAACATGTGAGTTAGCATGGAGAATAGGTGTTATGAAACTATAAACCCCCATGACTATCTTCATCATCTTCTAGACTCTCCAAATCTTGCCAAATGAAAAATATATTGCAGATTTGATTCATCGTCATGTACTTCATATAATTTTGGTTCTTCTTTAGGGCCTTTTATTTTCATTTTTTATTATCACTATTTCAATTGTTTTATTAATGTTTTAGTTGTAATTTCTTCCGCAATACATAAATCATCTATTTTGAAGGAAATGTCGGTTTATATTTTTATTTATTTTTTGATAATTTGGTTCATTTGTTTTTTTTTATCAGCAGATAATGTGGTTTATTTCAATTTATATTTTATTTAGTCGACTTTCTTGCATTTGGGTCATCATTGAACTTTCCCCACACTTGGTAACGCCAATATGTAATTTCCTACTTATTGTATATTACTTTGACGACAGCGAAGTACTTTCTTGTGTAACGTAAAACCAAGGCTATATAGTTGTTTTTCAAGAAAGTGTTATGATATTTTACTTGTCTTTCATCTCCATTCTCCATGTTAAGGAGAGGATATATTAAATTTCTATGGAAATATTTTGAATTATGACATCCCAATCAGGAACATAGATTTTCACTTTCATTTTCTCCTTCTAGCATTTGAAAAGTTCCTATATATGTTAAATCCTAATCAACATGTTTTTTTTTTTTTTAATTCACCTAATTATAAACCTTGAAAGAGACACCACTCAAGTATAAGCTCATAAACTTGAAATGAGAATCACGAGTATATGCTTGATCATGGTGAAGTTTGGTTGGTGTCACTTCCCAAAGGACGTGGGAGGAAATAATTTACGCCAGTTTGACCACTAGTTGTAAGTAAATCGAACTCTCCAGCTGTAAATGTGTGATCTTCCTTGAAAATAGGACGTCTAAGTTCCACATATCCACAGTAATCCACTTCATTTACCTCAGCATCCTTTTTGAATGAAGAAACAGCCACCTTGACTCCTTCCCCTGCAAATGTTTAATTTAGTTGCATTTCAACATGGAAAAACACTCTTTAATACTTCAAATCCAAGGTAGCTTCTCCAAACATAACTGTGCAAGGTACTAAAACAGTTTCATGTTCTTTATATGTAAGAATCGAGGACAGATACCAAGAGTTTACAACACCTCATACACCTGATCAACTAACTGAATTAAACCCCCTTTCATTTTAAATTGATTTTGCTGACTATTAGTGTGACCAAGAGTGCAAAAAAGGTATAAAAAAATAAGATTAAATAGATGATACAGACATTATAGAGTTTCTACAATATTATCTAATTACAAATTGTTGTGTAAGATAAGTTTGTTTAGTTATAGAATAACTATATTAAAAGTCATTGTGATGATTTCTTATTAGTCGACAGGGTAAAAAATTTTAAGCTAACAATGCAGAGAAATTAAATTCAAAATGATAAACTACAACTAAAAGGTGCTTTTTCAGATATCTAAACCTAGAAATTCAACATTATATGACTGATTTTCCTAACATGGACAGGAATTGAAATTTTTACCATGTGTAACAAGCAGCAAGTTCTCAGTAAGATATTTATCTGCAAGGTCCTTAATTAACTGCTGATATCTTGCCCCTGCTTGCAGAAATGATTCTTCCCACTGAGGCAACTGAATTTTATGAGGCAAAAATGTTAATCATGGATGCATACTTAAAAATTATTATATTTAATTTTAAGTCCTTTATACCTCTTTACACACCCTTTCAACATTTTTATCCACTATCTCAGCTGGGAGCATGGCTTCACAAACTGCTACATCAAACCCCATGTTTCCATCTTTAGGGGAAACATTGGGACGGATAGCCTTGCTGTTCATCATTTCACACAATCCATACTCAACAGAGACCTGCAGTTTACACAATCAAACAAAATTGCAAATTTGTAACTTTTCTTGAAAAAGGAAGACAAGAAATACCTAACTAACTACAACTAGGAATCATGTTACAATCCCCCAATATTGTAATTGTTACAAACAAGTCTTTCAAGGTTGTTTAATTTTGACAATTAAATCTTTTTATCAATTTCCTTTTTATCTAGAATTTTCTATTTCTAATCTCTTTTCTAATTTTTGTTTAAAATTTTCAATTTCTCATTTTTTTATTCTAATTTTAAGCTAAAATTTTCAATTTCTCACCTTTTATCAAACTAAAATTAGAGAGTAAACTAATTTTTCTAAAGAGAATTATAAAGCTTAAAGACTAAGAAATTATTTAAATCATTAAATTTCACGCAGTGCATAATAAAAAGAAATGAAATAAAAATCCAAAACTGAATCAAGCTCAGAAATAAAAAAATAAAAACTTTTTTTTTTTGTCACGAGTTTTATGGATTTTCGATGTGTACGGATTGACTCGGTATTCCACATTCTTTTTGACATCTTGCTTAAGAGTTGAGAATATAAACAATCTGACCTTGACTTCGGTAGGCTTAACGGCAACACCATCGGAGAGTGATGCCACGAGTTCCACGGCGGTCTGGAGGCAGCGGAGGAACGGCGAAACAAAGACCCGCCCGATCGGAAACCCGATACTCTCTCGGAGCCTCCGGCCCGTTTCGAACGCCCGTTTCCGGCCCGCCTCGGCCAGCGGCGGGTCCCACGGCCTCGCCGCCGTTGCCGCCCACGACGGCTCGAAGTTGTCGAAGCGCTCGCCGTGCCTCATTACGACGACGTTTTGGTACGAAACGATGGCACCCTGCTTTCCTCTTGAACTCATATTCACCGAACCTACACAGACAGAGAGCGTTTTGGGGTTTCTGAATTTATAAGAAAATATGAAATTGGGATTTCCGTATAGAATGTGTTTCTTAATTTATTTCTTTTCTATTAATAAGGAGATTGACCATAATTTCCACAGAGAAAATGTTACAAACTTATAATTTGGGTTGCCATTTATTTCCCAGAAAGAGCACTTAAAAAAATACAGCCGTGGAGTGTAGTGTACACTAATACGGGTTCTTAATCGTAATCACTGCGAGCTGGCACGTCAATTTTTACCCTTGCCAGTTTTTCTTCTACAAGGTTTCTTATTATTAATTACTTATACTGTTATACAAGGTACTTATATACCTTTTTTTGGTACAAATATACTTAACTATCTTTTCCTAATCTTCGTCCTAATATTCTATTATATATCAACATGTCATTGTTTCAAATAATATTAAATTTGATCTTTTTAAAAAAAAATTAAGATTCGAATTTTGTTAATAAAAAAAAATATAATTAGAATAAAATCTCATTAAAAATAATCAACTAAATTTTTTAACAAAAATTAATCATCAAAAAGTTAATAAATAATTTATACCAATGTTACGAGTAACAAAAGAATATCATATTATATAGGTTTATATAAGTTCATAGAATACATAATATAATATCACCAAAATAAACTATGATATGAGTTGTTTGACTCTAACAAAACAAACGTTGTATTATACCTAGAAGATACATAAGTAATTTCCTTAAATTTAACATTATAGTTTGTTTAATAGTATATTTTTTAGCCAACAGTTAGTTTAATAGCATTACATTAGTTGATTCTGCGAAGGGACATATATTAATGTTACTAGTAAGCTAATAAGCTAGAAGCTATACATGACAATCACGACAATTGTGCTACGTAGCGTTACTTTATTAAGTTCATATTTAAATTCATTTGAAGGTTGTGGTTTTGCAATAATTTCAACCGATCTCACGTCATTCTCTCTATATAATAATCGTAATTCAAGTTGAAAGCGAATCAAGAACGACCAATAAATAAAACAACTAATAAGACGAAGCTGGACATGACATACCTGTAGATAATGATCGTAAGCCAGTTTCTTTATACACCTAAACATAACATCTTGTTGTAAAGTGGGAAATAAAATAGTAGTGTATTAAAGTAAAAGAAATACTCAAATTCATAAAAAGTGAGAAAATAAATAATGCAGAAAGAAAATGTGAGATTGAGGAATTCGAAAAACACCTTATAGCTTTCCTGCAGAATGGGAGCTTGGTTACACGTAGAACGAACAGAGAAAAGGCGAAGTAACCGTAACGAAAGCATGATGATGAACAAAGAGGAGAATATAGAAACAATTTGAATCGGAGAACGCAAATGGGAAATGGGAATGACGTATATGAGATGCCCTTTGAATTGTAGACCTATAACGAATGAATGAACTTAAATTAAATATTGAACAAATTCAACGCGTGTGAATTCAAGAAGAAAAGGGTCCAACAAAAGAGTTCTGGGAAGCTTCCTGAAGTGCGTCTATAATTGAAAATGTCAAGAAAATAGTGCTTCCGTCTTCGTTATCCCTTTCTCTTCGCTGCTCCAAGTTAACCTCAAAGTCACTTCATTGACTTTGATTACTTACTGCTACCCGCGCGTATGCATCACTTTCACATGAGATTCATAATATTTTCACAGGGTTGCCCGATGTATTTTTGAGACAACGACCAAAGTACCCTATTTGAAAAAAAAATAAAAATTGCCTAATTGCCATGCCAGGGAAAAAATTTTCCAAACTGCCATGCGTCATAATTCGCTGGGGGAGCAGCGAATTACGAAGCTGACGTGGCGACCAGGCAATGGACGACGTAATTCGCAACCCCCCTAGCGAATTGCGTAGTCAAAGTTGTCAGCCAAGCGTGAGAGTAGCTTGAACACGTGGCACGCTGTACGTAATTCGTTGCCCCTGCCAGCGAATTACGTGTAACGTACAGCGCCACCAGTGGGGCAGTTACGCCACGTGGCAGAACGTGGACGTAATTCGCTATCTGGTCCAGCGAATTACGTCACGTGGTCCCCTATATATAAACCCCCTCTCCCTTTCCTTTTCACACTTTCTCTCAACCCTTTTTCTTCTAAAATTTTTCTCTCTATGGTAGTGCTGTCTTTGTGGCTTTGAGTCAACAAATTTTTATTTGCATTACAAGTAAGTTTTATGTTATTATTATATTTTTTTTAATTAATTTTAATGCAATTATTATAGAAACATTAGGTTAGAAGATATGTGATTAGGTGGTCTGAAACATTAGGTTAGAGGATATATGGATATTATAGAGAATGAGTAGTTGAAAATTAGGGTTGACAATTTATAAAATATATGAATTTTAATTTTTTTGTGATTATCAAGTTGTTGTATGTGATATATATAATTTTGTATATCTTTTTATT
>PYAF01005660.1:84188-104312 GCA_007407185.1 Glycine tomentella
TAAATTATTTTAATGTGTTTCTTTAGTAGTATATAATTAACATTTATTAAATACTAGGTAATTGGATATATGGTTTAAAAGAAGGATTTGTAAATTAAAGGATACAAGGATTTTTTTTTTTGTAATTATTTACATCTTGTGTGTATATTATTGTTATAATTTGTTTTGTATATTATTTTAATATATTTATTTTAGTAGTATATACATAATATTTATTATTTATTACTGTATTACTTATTATTCAATTTTAATACTTTAGAATTATTTAATATTTAAAATTTAGATCATAATGAGCATATTTTTGTACAATTTTGATAATTTGTTATAATATATTTTAATATACATATGTTATTGAGAATATATAATTTAAATTAGTCATTTTTAAAAAAAATAGGATTTAGTTTTTAAACATTACGATGGATCAGCACGAGGATATGCCAGCACCTCCGACGACTGAGGGTGCAATGAGCATCATTGACCCCGGTCCATCTGTCCGCACTTTGTTGACTTTACAGGACAGACACGTTTCCACCGCTGTGTGGAATTCCCAGGAGGATGCGGCAGCACGCGATCGTGTCCTAAATGTGCGGCATGCTGCACACATGACCATGTGGCGATACCGGAGGACATCCATCCATGGCTCATGCAGGCTGGTTTTTACCACATTGCGCGTTTGCGCAACCACGAGGTAACGATGGCGTATATTATGTAATGGTGTTACAATTATGTTATAACGTGCATGTAACTTAGGGTAGGATGAAATATTTCAGATTGATCATCATCTTGTGTCAGCGCTTGTTGAGCGTTGGCGACCTGAGACACGGACGTTTCATATGCCGATGGGTGAGGTGACCATCACCCTGAGGATGTTCACCATCTGTTGGGCCTGTCGACTGATGGTGAGGTTGTATCAGGACGTCATGGACGACACCAGTTCTGTGAGATGATTGCTGAATTTTTAGGTGTGCAGCCTAGTCAGGGTTGGGATTTACACGGAGGCTTGCTTGGACTGTACTTTTTGCGAGAGCAGTTTGGTGATTACACCGTCCATGCTGGGACGAAACTCGGACGCGTTCAATACACACGCGCCCTGATATTGCGGATCTTAGGCGGGACGTTGTTTGTTGACACCGCCTCCAGCTATGTACCAGTTCGTTATTTACTTTTTCTTGATGACTTTGAGCGCACCGGTACATTTAGCTGGGGATCAACTGTTCTTGCATCCCTGTATAGGGAATTATGCAACGCCACACGTGCATCCCATCGTGAGATGGGGGGTGTACACTACTGCTGCAGTTGTGGGCGTGGACCAGATTCCCATCCATCTCTCCGCCCCTTCCGACGATTAGCGATCAAGACGTATTGCTTCATGAGATTTACAGCAACAGGTACTGCAATTGTCTTGCAAAATTAATAATGGGGAATTGATGTTGTTGTTTCTAATACTATGCTTCTTGTAGGTTTAATGTGTATGCCATGTGTTAGTTCAGATACGGCCATATACGCCGATATCGCCATTACTTGGATGTAATGCGTAGGAGACAGATTCGGTGGAGGCCATATGATATTGTGGACTCAGTGCATCCACCGGATGTGGACATGGCAAGATGCTGGATGGTCGTGTGTCCGTTGATTTGTTACCAGATTGTAGTCTATCAGCAGCCGGACCGTGTTCTGCGACAGTTTGGGTTTGACCAGCCAATCCCAGCTGAGCCGATTAATTGTTTGGAGCTGCTTACCATCAATATAACGGGCAAGAGTGAAGTTGATTGGCGGGAACGACATACGTTTTTTATCTTGCAGTGGGGAGACAGGGATGCCCTTGTCCCGCAGAATGTCACTCGTATGAGGCACGATGGTTATTTGTCCGTCAACAGTGAGTACATGCAGTGGTACTTCTCTGTGACACGACGATGGATGACTCGTCGGGCGGCTGTTAATGCCCATGTGGTTAGTATATTTTAATTGTTGTTATTATATCCTAATTTTTAAGGAATTGATTAGACATAATAATTTGTTCTTTTCAGACTGATCGTGTTGAGACTATTGTGCATATGGCGTCGCCGGAGTCAGAGTCGCAGGGAGCATTCAACATGCGTCAGGTGTATGACGAGGCTATTCGTCTCCTTGCTGCATGTGACGACTTGGACAGGGTGACAGATCCTGGCGATCTTGCGCCTCCCGCTATTCAAGTTCAGACTGAGGCTCCCCCGCCGGTGGTGCGTAGTAACTGCTGTGCCCGTCATGAGGGTTTACCACTACATTAGGCGATCCCTCCTGTTGCTGACAGACCCGTCGTTGTACCGACGATGCCTCCTCGTCCACCAGGCATCTTCTACGCACCAGGTTACCCAGCCGGACCGTCACAGCAGTATTTTTTGGCCCCCACACTTTGCAGTCGGATCATCTAGTAGCACAGCAGACCCCTTTCCTCCTTCTCAATACCCCCCTTGGTTTACATTTCCCTCGTATCCTATGTATGGAGCTGGGCCTAGTTCACAAGGCCCATCGGCCTACACACCTATGTATAGGCCTGAGCAGGTGACATCCGAGGTAGACCCCGTATTTGCCACACCCGTTGTGCATTCCACTCATCAGATGCAGACTGCAGCGTCCACTTCTCCTTTGGATGAGTTTTTAGCATCGGTGATGCAGGAGGATGATCAGACCAATGCAGACGATGATGACGAAGACTCTGCCCCACTGATTAGGCGAAATCCAGTGAGGGGTGCTCGCTATCACTGTCATTTGTCACCGTATCAGCATGATATGAGCCGATGCGGGGGATATCATGGAGACCATGTGGATCGTGACTGACTACTTGTTTGTTTTTATTTTAATTAGTTGTTATTTGGATTTTATTTATTTGACATTTGTGTTTGGACATTAAACTTTCGAGGGCATTGTTATTTGGACATTTGTGTTTGGATTGTGTTTGGACGACTTTGTTATTTGGTTATTTTTCTTTGATGACTTATGAAGTTTAATTACTTGTAATTCGCTAGGCAAGGCAGCGATTTATGACACATAATTCGCTAGGCCTGCCAGCGAATTACGGCCATTGGTGCCACGTGGCCCTGCTGCTCTGGCGCTTGCCTGACACCCTTGACAACGTAATTCGCTAGGGGGGATAGCGAATTACGTTGGCCACTGCCTGGCCGCCACGTCAGCGTACATAATTCGCTGCCCCCCAGCGAATTACGACGCGTGACAGTTTGGAAAATTTTTTCCCTGGCGTGGCATTTAGGCAATTTTTTTTTAAAAATGGGGTACTTTGGTCGTTGTCTCTGTATTTTTTAGGCTCAAAACGAACTTTGATACGGTTAGGAGGTTTTCTCAAAATTAATAAAAAAATAATACAAATATTTTATTAAAATGATTATATTTTTATTAAAATTTTATCGTTCAATGTTTTTGGGATATAAAATCATTTATTAAATTATTATGATAGATAAAAAATGATAGTTTTATTTTTAAGTTTTTGAGTAAATTACATCCACAATTCTGTAATTTTAATGAATTATACATATATCCCTCCGTTATTTGACCCAATAAAAACTTCTTAATTTTATGTTTTCCACATATAACACTCACAAACATTGTTGACAGTATAAAAGGAAAGACACTTGTGATTACACTACGTTTTTGCTGTTATTATGATTTATATATATATATATATAATAGAAAAATAAATAAATACATGGATAGATATATAGGACTTTAACTTTATAGATACTCAGAATTTTTTCATTTATTTAAACTCCATGGACGGGGTCTAGCATGCGTAAGATAAACATGTTTCGTATCTTACGAAACTAATTTGGACCATCGGATTTGATCATGACTTTTTAGTCTTGCACGAGAACCGGCACTTTGGATTTTTTTATTAAGTTAGTCACAATACATCTCTATGCTACACCTCGTTGAATGCATCCTATGCTGCACACAGTTTTAGTGTTGTACAATGTTTGTGTCAGAGACCAATTTTGGACCACTGTCGTCGTGTTATTTGAAAAACGTTGTTATTAATTTAATTTTTTTATTATTTGAGCAGCAAATAAATTTGTTTATATATTAAGTAGCAAATTCCAAATTTTTATTACTTAAAGAAAATGTAAAATTGTTAGTTATTTAATTATTTGTATATATTTATTTATTTTTGTAAATATCATTATATTAATTAATCTAAAATTATATTAGATGAATAGTTGATATATTAAAACCAAATAAAATACATTTAATAATTTCATAACATTAATTAAATATATTGCCTAAAAAGATTAAATAAAAAGATTAAATAAACTTGTTTAAAAAATAAAAAAATGAATAATTAAATTAAAAATAAAAAAGGGGGGTCGTGGAGCATCACACGACTTCAAAGTCGTGGAGCTCCATACGACTCCCAATAAAAAAGAAAAAAAATAAAAAAAAATCGAAAAATTGGAAAAAAATAGAAATATTGTTTGATTAATTTGTTCGACTAATTTATTTAATAAATATAATAATTTTAATTAATTATGATAATTAAATTTTATAGTAGTAGTTGTAAAATTAATATAAGATATAATTTAAAAATGTTGTTGTTTAATTTAATATAATTTAAATTTTTTTTATAATTTGAGTAATTTGAAAAGCGAATAAATTTAATTTTTTTAATAACACATGTAAGTTTAATTTGAAAAATAAAATTAAAATTTTAGGTTGTTTGAAAATTAATAAACTACATAGTAAAATAGTTTAATAATATATATAAATTTAATATTTATAATATATGAAATACTGATATTAAATTTGTTTGGTTTTTTATGTATATAAATTAAATTATTGTAATTTATTATATTAATTTTATTATATTTTAAATGAATTTTGTAATTGTTGTTAGTAATTTTAAATTTCTGATTTGGATAGAAATATTGTTTGAATAATTTTTTATATAACAGTAGAATGTTTTTGTTATATGAAATAAGAGATATATTTATTTATTTATTTTTATTTATTTATTTATTTTAGTAAATATCATTATGTTAATTAATCTAAAGATCTCGCATACTAATATTAAAAAAATCAATAAAATAATTATATGTACAGCTAAAATTATATTAGATGAGGGCTTGATATATTAAAACCGAGCAATTAAATATGTTGTGTAAAAAGATTAATCATTATTTAATGAAGATGAAAAAGTAAAGAAAAGTAGAAACTAAATACAAATAACATTAGTTGTCAACTTCTTTGTATGGACAATTACGAGGATTATGTCCTTCACTTCTACACAATGAACATTTTTTTGGCTTATTTGGAATTGGTTCGTCCATCTCATTATATATACGAGTAGTGACTGACCATCCTAATGTTTTGCGTCATTTTGAATCATCAGACATAAAATATGGACCCAAATATTGAAGCCAATTTTCTTCACTTTCAAGGGAATGAAAGTGATGATGATAAATTTTGGAAATGTTTTCTGTTGAATTGAGGCGGAGCCATTTGAAGCACAAAGGATGAATTGATTCAAGAAGGAAGGTTTTGAACTTTCAACATGCCATAAAGCCTTGAAGATTAATTTGTGATTGGATGTAAAAGGAAGAAAGCTTTTCTGGTGATCCAAATGCATTGCATTCATATCATTTATTGAATCCATGTTGTTATGAGGAAGAGTTCACAAGGCCTTGACAAAATTGCATAAGTTTTTAAAACAAATCATAAGGTTTTGGAAAAATAAGTTTCGTTCTGTTATAATTGATTATTTCAACAAAACAATCGCTTATTTTGATCTTAGTATTTTCTGGAAAACCTTTCATGAACAATGTAATCGATTACTTGTCGGGTTAATCGATTATTTTCACTTGATTCACTTTTTAGAATGCCTTGATGAACATTGTAATCGATTACCACTGAACTGTAATCGATTACATCAGCTAATATCAGAAAACATCTTTCTGTCTTAATTGATTACCAAAGATAGTAATCGATTACATCATTATGCCATGCTTACATGATTTTCTGTTTTAATCGATTACCAAAATCCGTAATCGATTACCCAATGCATACTTTGGCTTAGAAGCTTTCTGGCTTAATCGATTACCAATGATTATAATCGATTACATAGTTAAAACTGGTTTTATATACCTTCCTGGTATAATCGATTACCAAAGGAAGTAATCGATTACATAGTACTTTCTTTATTGGACATCTTTCTGGTGTAATCGATTACTCATCGTAATAATCGATTATTTTGATTGAAAACTAAACCTAGAATTCTTATGAACACATTAATCGATTACAAGTTTGATTTAATCGATTATATGGGTAAAATAATCGATTATAGGAGCGTATTTAATCGATTACCAACGGTTATAAATGTTTGTTATAAATAGACCTTTGGCTCAGCTGTTTTTCTAATTTGACCAATTTGTATTACTGAGCATTAAAAGGCTTTTCAAACACTCTTTAGTGATTCTCTGAGTTCATAAAGTTCTTGCTTTCAATATATTTTCATGAGGTGTTAAATTGAAGAAAAAGCAAGAAGATTCTTTACAAAGTTTTAAGGAAGTAATGTTTTGATTCTATTTCAACATACAACCTGATTAATCATTCATATGTGCATCATTCATTGGATCATCAGGTGTTCTTTCCTTAATCTTTGTTGTTGTAACACAGTTATTCAATTTCTGTAAAGATTGGCTATTTGTAAATGTGTTTCTTGCATGATAACTACAGATAGAGTTTCTCTAGAGTTGCTGAGTAGTGTTCTCAGTTGGGTTTGGTCTCTAAGGGTCTAATAGTGTTTTAGATCTCTGAACTTTATCTAGGGTTGATAAAGAGAGGCTTGTAATATCTTGTAAGAATATTATTTGCAATAGTGGAACTCCATTCTAGTGTTGAGTGGAAGAACTGGATGTAGCTTCATAGTGTTTGAAGTAAACCAGTATAAAATTGTGGCTGATCTTTATTCTCTTCTCATCATCTCTTATTGCTTTGGTGTTTGATTCAATTTACTTGCAAAGAAAAGATTTCAATTGTCTATTAATTTTCTTGACCGAGGAATTTGATTGAATATAAGATTGGTTGATTTGAAAACAATTTTAAACTGATAAAGATCCTGTGGAAAAACTCTGATTTGAAAATTTTAAATTACCAAGGTTTAACCAATTCACCCCCCTCTTGGTTGTTTAGAAGTATTCATATCATTTTCATTTTCCAACTTATATACAGGGTCAACAAACTGATCGTAATTTAAGTTGCAAGATGCACATGCTGCAATTGCATGCGAGCACAGAATTCAAAAAACTTGGAAATATCCACACTCACACGACCATTCGTTCAACTCGACAGTGTAACTCATTGGTCGTTTGTAACACCCGTGTGCACCCAGTGTATTAACATTATTACAATATCAGGATAACGCAGCAAGCATGGAAACAAAACAATAAAGGAAGCCTCAATCCAATATAAATACACATTTTATACATATATGGTGAATCTCTGTCTTTTACAAGGTACATAGTTCTCAAAACTATACACATTCTCCCTAGGTATCCAAAATATAAGCAAAATCAACAAAATGCGAGCCAACAAGCTCGGTCTTCTAAGCCTAGGGTTCTCTATCACACTATCCCAGCTCAGGCCTTTTGCCTTGGGATCTCTCTGTGACTTCAGCCTCAGCTCCTGCATCATAGCCCCAAACAGGGGTGAGATAATCATCTCAGTAAACTCAGGGTTCTTTAAGGTTTCCCTCCCCCTGGTTCACTTCACAGCATATACATATAACATAACATAATAAGATCATATTATTTAAAACTTCATTACACAATCAGCCTTCACGGCTCACAAGAACAAGCTGCAAGTACATAATAACCCAGAACAAGCATATGCAATCAACACACATTGCCTGAATAGGATCATCCACTGAAGGGCACATCTATTCAGGGCTCATGCCTGAGTAGGATCATCTACTGAAAGGCACATCTACCCAGGACTTGCCGCCCAACACCTGAATAGGATCATCTACTTAAAGGCACATCTAATCAGGATTTACATGGACGCCTATGGATTATCCTAAGGGAGATCATCCACTTAAGGGCACATTCCCAATGGGGTCCATAGTTCCTCAATCTACTGGCCAGTAAATGATCATGCAATTATAACACACAATATCATCATCATCAATCAAAACCCAACACAGCATACATTATGCTAATGTAATCAATACAAATGTACCCCATCTCAGGGTCTATCTAGCATTTCGTTTACAGTATGCCATCACCACATATTATCACATCTGATACATATAACAGTATTACAACATCATACAATATCAGCATGCACAATACATCAAATAATCACCAATTTAGGGTGTAGTGAACACAAGCAGGGGAAACATTCCCCAAAAACACTGAGCTTACCTGGTCTCAGCTCAGAATCAGTTCTCCTAGTCTCGTGGTGACCTCCACCAGTGCTATGCGTCTCACACCCTACAATAGGCATGAAGTAGACAATTAGAAACGGTATTCAACCGCTTGCATGGAAGGAAACACCCTTCCTTTTTATAAACAGTTCAGTCTTCTAACTTAAGGTTTATCTTAGCCCAGCTCTTACTAGGCCATGCATTGACCCTCAAGGGTCTGTCTCAGCCTGACTAAGGCCTCAGAGTTCCTTTAAAACTCTGCACAACTCAATTCACAGCTTTACTAATTTCAAGAACCATTAATGGTTCAACTCAGCCAAACCAGATATAACCACACGTTTTCACAGATCATTTGGCCTCATGATAAACTTTAGTAAAGGCACTTGAGTTAATATAGGCCACAGTACCTCCCATTCACACACACTTCTTCCTCATCAGAGCCAAACTCAACTTCATCCCAAATCAAATTTCAAGGTTCCATATCTCTCAGAACAACCTCCTGACTACACTTTTCTAAAGAACCTAAGCCTAATTCCAGTCCTATCATCAATTAACTACTATTCATCAAATTTCCCATTCCACAAATTAAACGGTTAAAACAAGAGTTTCTTACCTCAGATCACTAGCGAAAGGCTGGAGAAGTCTTTCTCCCAACTCCTGTGTCCCTGAGTTGTTTTCTTTTCTCTCCTAATCTTTGCAGAATCTCAGGGAAATGGATTTTTCTCACAAGCTAGGCTGGATTTTGGCTCTCCAATGGTTCTAATCCAATATAGAAGTGATTAGGTGGTGTTTATATGGTTTAAGATGAAGGTAGGAAGCTCTTATAGCTCAGAAATGGCTGCCTGGACGAAGGAGGAAGATGAACAGTGATTTTTCTCTGAAAAATCGTGAAATGGCCTTTTATAGGTGGCCTGCCAGAGGTCTGGCACGATCCGCACCACAATGGCGGTGGCCGTGGCGCCATTAGCGCCACCCTCGTGCCAACCGCGTGGCAGTCCAGAGGCTTTGGCGCCCTTGACGCCACCAGCGCCAGCTTCCAGAGGCTGTGGCGCCATCCGCGCGCCACACCTGGCGCTGGTCGCGTGGAAAACCAGGGAAATTGGGTTTTCCAGACTACTTCCCGCTCTACCAGCGCCACACATGGCGCCATCCGTGCGGAATGGAAAACTGGTGGCGCCCCTGGCGCTCCAGGCGTCAACTTCCAGAGCATCTGTCGCTGATCGCGTGAACCTTGGCGCTGATCGCGCCGCACTTCAAAAACAGTGTTCTCACAAAAGGACCTGGCGCTAACCGCGCGAAATCCAGCGCCAACTGCGCCAGGCCTCAGGGTATTATATTTCTCCCCCCTTTTAGGAATTTTGTCCGCAAAATTTAGATTCATACCTGTGAACAACTCGGGATATAGCTGTACTAGCTCCTGTTCTCGTTCCCAAGTTGCCTCCTCAGGTGATCTTCCTTCCCATTGTACTTTAACTATGGGAATAGTCTTATTGCGAATCTTTTTCTCCATTCGGTCTAAGATTTGCATAGGTCGTGTAGGACTTGTAAGGTTCTCTCTAATTTGAACAAAGTCAGGCTCTACCACGTGTGATGGGTCTGATACATACTTTCTCAACTGCAACACGTGGAAAACGTCATGCAATCCTGACAACTAGGGAGGTAGAGCTAGCCTATATGCAACTGGTCCAACTCTTTGAAGTATCTGGTAGGGACCAATGAATCTAGGGCTCAGCTTCCTCACACCCAAAGTTCGTCCTACACCTGTGATAGGAGACAGCCTCAAGAACATATGGTCGCCTTTCTCAAACTGTAGCGTCCTGTGTTTATGATCATAGTAACTCTTCTGACGACTCTGAGCTTTCATCAACTTATCTCTAATCATCCGGATTTGCTCAGAAGTCTCTTGAACCATCTCAGGTCCAAGAAGCTGTCTTTCACCTACCTCAGTCCAACATACAGGAGTTCTGCACCTCCGGCCATACAACGCCTCATAAGGTATCATGCCTAGACTGGCATGAAAGCTGTTATTGTATGAAAACTCTACCAGAGGTAGTACCTGTCCCAGCTGGTACCCTATTCTAATGCACAAGCCCTCAACATAGCCTCCAAGGTTTGGATGGTCCTCTTTGTCTGACCATCTGTCTGAGGATGGTAGGCTGTGCTAAGCCTCAGCTGAGTACCAAAAGCCTCCTGAAGCGCACTCCAAAATCTTGAAGTGAACTTCGGGTCTCTGTCACTAATGATACTCTCGGGAACTCCATGCAGCCTGACAATTTCTCGGACATATAGCTGAGCCAATCTCTCTGCTGTGTAATCAGTCCGAACAGGCAAAAAGTGAGTGGACTTGGTCAGCCTATCCACAATCACCCAGATGGAATTGCATCCAGTCTGAGTCCTCGGTAGTCCCACTACAAAATCCATGGAAATGCTATCCCATTTCCATTCTGGGATTTGCAATGGTTGCAGTAGGCCTGATGGCTTCTGATGCTCAATTTTTACCTTCTGACATATCAAGCATCTAGTCACATACTCAGCTATGTCTTTCTTCATCCCTGGCCACCAGAACTTCTTCAAGTCTTGATACATCTTGGTGGCACCTGGATGAATGCTGAACCGACCCTTATGAGCCTCTGCCAGAACTGCATCAACTAACTTGCCTTTAGGCACTACGATCCGGCCCTGGTATAAAACCAACCCATGATCATCCTCGGAAACATCTTGCCGACCAATCATGGTCTTAACATCATCATCAAGTCTTTGGGCCTCCCGAATTCTCTGAATAAGCTCATTTTCAATCTGGGTCTTTCTCATCTCTAGACCACTAGCACCCTCTATCACGGACAGGTGCATATCTCTGAATTGCTCAATCAATCTGCAATCAGAGATCATCAGACAGGCAATACTTACATGTTTCCTGCTCAATGTATCCGCTACCACATTAGCTTTCCCTGGATGGTATTTCAACTCAAAGTCATAATCCTTGAGGAATTCCATCCATCGCCTCTGCCTCATATTCAACTCTTTCTGGTTAAACAGATACTTGAGGCTCTTGTGATCACTGAATACCACCAATTTCGCACCATACAGATAATGTCTCCACACTTTTAAAGCAAACACAATCGCTGCTAACTCTAAATCATGTGTGGGATAATTCTCTTCATGTGGTTTCAACTGCCTGGATGCATAGGCAACCACTCTCTTCTCTTGCATCAGCACACATCCAAGTCCCTGCTTGGACGCATCACAATACACCTCAAAACTACCCTCAGGATCAGGAAGAATCAGAACTGGGGCTGTGGTCAACTTTTCTTTCAGTCTCAGGAAACATTCCTCACATTCATGGGTCCAAACAAATGGGTTACCTTTCCTAGTCAAACGAGTCAAAGGTAAAACCATCTGTGAGAATCCCTGAATGAACCTCCGATAGTAACCTGCCAACCCAAGAAAACTACGAACCTTTGAGACGTTCTTGGGCCTTTCCCATGACATCACAGCCTCAATCTTACTGGGATCAACTGCTACCCCATCTGCAGAAATCACATGGCCCAGGAGTTCACGTCTGAAAGCCAGAACTCACACTTAGACAACTTAGCATACAGCTTGTTATCTCTTAAAATCTGCAGGACGATCCTGAGGTGCTCGGCATGCTCTGCCTCTGTCTTGGAATAGATAAGTATATCATCAATGAATACCACCACAAACTGATCTAGAGATGGTCTGAATACCCTGTTCATATAATCCATGAATACTGCAGGGGCATTTGTCAGACCAAAAGGAATGACCTGGTATTCATAATGGCCATACCTTGACCTGAATGCAGTCTTCGTTATGTCCTCTGGCTTAATCCGGGTTTGATGGTATTCGAATCTCAGGTCGATCTTGGAGAACACACAGGCTCCCCTCAGCTGATCCGGCAGATCGTCTATACGAGGCAGCGGATACTTATTCTTTATAGTCACCTTATTCAGCTTCCTGTAATCCACACATAACCGCATACTCCCGTCTTTCTTTTTCACAAACAGGACCGGTGCTCCCCTGGGTGATACACTTGGTCTAATGAAACCCTTGGACAACAAGTCCTCAAGCTGGACCTTCAGCTCTTTTAACTCTAACGGAGACATGCGGTAAGGGGCTATGGATATAGGTTCCACACCTGGAACCAGATCAATGGAGAATTCAATTCCCCTATCCGGTGGAAGCTATGTAATCTCCTTAGGAAAAACATCAACAAACTCGCTCACCATCGGAATCTTTGACATATCTAACCCCGATTTCTCAACTGCTGTACTCAACAAGAAATATCCTTGTGCCCCTCTCTGTATTTCCTTGCAGACTTGCAAGACTGAGAGAAAAGAAATAGAACTCAAACCGGCTCCATCTGAGGGCACTATCACCTTTTTGTAACAGCAGTCTAACATAATGCCATGGCTAACAAATCCATACCCAATATGACTTCAAAGGTAGGCATCGCCAAACAATGCAGATCAACTACATATTCTCTATCCTCAAACTGGAAATGGACATCTTTACAACACATGTCCACCAGGCACTGCTCCTTAGAAGTAGTAGTGATCTCCATGGGAACAGAAAGTCTGAACACAGGCAAGTTCAGTTCCCGTACAGTACGGTTACTGATAAAAGAGTGAGTGGCTCCAGAGTCAAATAAGACTCTCACATCATGTGCATTAATCAAAATAGTACCTCTGATCAGATCAGGAGCTCTGGCGGCCTCTCCAGCGTCCATTGTATAAACCCGGCCTGTGGTAGGTGCTGCTGACA
The DNA here is from genome assembly GCA_007407185.1 of Glycine tomentella. Classification (NCBI taxonomy): domain Eukaryota; kingdom Viridiplantae; phylum Streptophyta; class Magnoliopsida; order Fabales; family Fabaceae; genus Glycine; species Glycine tomentella. The sequence goes on from PYAF01005660.1 coordinate 97,375, forward strand.
TCACTGGGGCAGCTGTAGCCCGACTGCCTGTCTGCGGGCACTCCCTAGCATAGTGGCCTGACTTGCCACATTTGTAACAAACCAACTGGCCGGTGGGGCACACTCCCCAATGGTTCCTCCCACAAGTATTACACTTGGGAGGGAGACCAGATCTCTGTGGCGCTACTCTCTGACTGGAGCCCTTCTTGAATCTGCCCGCTGGAAACGAAACTCCCAAATCTCTACCTTTGCCCTTGCCTATAGGACCTGATCTACCAGGTCTCCTAGCCTCCTGCCTCTCAGTCTGAGTGGACTGGCCTCCACTACGCCTCCTGATCATATCTTCTACCTGGCGGCACTGTCTCACCAGGCTACCCAGATCTCTGGATCTACTGCCCGCTATCTTCTCTTCAATGTTCTCTCTAAGTCCCCTCTGAAACTTAGCAGCCAAAACCTCTGCTTCAGGTAGAGCCCTCTTGAAATGTGTATACATAGCCAACTCATTAAATTTGGCCAAATACTCATCAACTGACATCTTCCCCTGTACCAAACTTTCAAACTCAGCCTGTTACTGTTCTCTGGCGTCTCTGGGGAAGTAGCGGTCCAAAAACTGAGCTTCGAACACCTGCCAGTGCCTTTAGTAGCTCAGAAGTGGTGCCCCACCACTCATGTGCGTCTCCCTGAAGCAGATAAGTGGCATAGAGAAGCTTCTGATGGTCTGAACACTCCATCATTATAAAAATCTTCTCTAATGCCTGTAACTACTTAGCAGCAGCTATGGGGTCATACTCCCCATGGAAAGAGGGAGGATCATGCTTCCGGAAGGCAATAAGCATCTTTCCTCTAGCAGCTGTGTCCTCCTCTGTATCTACTTGGGACGACCTGCCCCCTCTCTGGTGCTGAGATCCACCAGAGTGATGGCTACTCGCACCATCATGAGTGGACTGTCTAGGAGATACTCTGTCTCCCCTCCTTTGAGCTCTCAATTCAGCCATGAGCTCTTCATTTGTTTTAAGCAAGGCTTCATTAGCCTGCCTACTGGCAGCAAGCTCCTGCTGCACAGCTGCCAAAGCAGCTACAATCGGGTCGGGTTGTTCTTCTGCACCCGCCCGCTCACTTGTATTCCGGGTTCTCACCATGATACTGCACATATAATATAACAGGATGAGTTGATCAGGCTCACACTTAACATCACACATGCACTAAACATGGCTTACACCCAACACACAAGGAAAAACATGATATTCACCATATATTGCTTCCTTAAACACTGCTCTGAAACCATAAAATGTAACACCCGTGTGCACCCGGTGTATTAACATTATTACAATATCAGGATAACGCAGCAAGCATGGAAACAAAACAATAAAGGAAGCCTCAATCCAATATAAATACACATTTTATACATATATGGTGAATCCCTGTCTTTTACAAGGTACACAGTCCTCAAAACTATACACATTCTCCCTAGGTATCCAAAATATAAGCAAAATCAACAAAATGCGAGCCAACAAGCTCAGTCTTCTAAGCCTAGGGTTCTCTATCACACTATCCCAGCTCAGGCCTTTTGCCTTGGGATTTCTCTGTGACTTTAGCCTCAGCTCCTGCATCATAGCCCCAAACAGGGGTGAGATAATCATCTCAGTAAACTCAGGGTTCTTTGAGGTTTCCCTCCCCCTGGTTCACTTCACAGCATATACATATAACATAACATAATAAGATCATATTATTTAAAACTTCATTACACAATCAGCCTTCACGGCTCACAAGAACAAGCTGCAAGTACATAATAACCCAGAACAAGCATATGCAATCAACACACATTACCTGAATAGGATCATCCACTGAAGGGCACATCTATTCAGGGCTCATGCCTGAGTAGGATCATCTACTGAAAAACACATCTACCCAGGACTTGCCGCTCAACACCTGAATAGGATCATCTACTTAAAGGCACATCTACTCAGGATTTACATGGACGCCTATGGATTATCCCAAGGGAGATCATCCACTTAAGGGCACATTCCCAATGGGGTCCATAGTTCCTCAATCTACTGGCCAGTAAATGATCATGCAATTATAACACACAGTATCATCATCATCAATCAAAACCCAACACAGCATACATTATGCTAATGTAATCAATACAAATGTACCACATCTCAGGGTCTATCTAGCATTTCGTTTACAGTATGCCATCACCACATATTATCACATCTGATACATATAACAGTATTACAGCATTATACAATATCAGCATGCACAATACATCAAATAATCACCCATTTAGGGTGTAGTGAACACAAGCAGGGGAAACATTCCCCAAAAACACTGAGCTTACCTGGTCTCAGCTCAGAATCAGTTTTCCTAGTCTTGTGGTGACCTCCACCAGTGCTATGCGTCTCACGTCCTACAATAGGCATGAAGTAGACAATTAGAAATGGTATTCAACCGCTTGTATGGAAGGAAACACCCTTCCTTTTTATAAACAGTTCTGTCTTCTAACTCAAGGTTTATCTTAGCCCAGCTCTTACTAGGCCATGCATTGACCCTCAAGGGTCTGTCTCAGCCTGACTAAGGCCTTAGAGTTCCTTTAAAACTCTGCACAACTCAATTCACAGCTTTACTAATTTCAAGAACCATTAATGGTTCAACTCAGCCAAACCAGATATAACCACACGTTTTCACCGATCATTTGGCCTCATGATAAACTTTTGTAAAGGCACTTGAGTTAATATAGGCCACAGTACCTCCCATTCACACACACTTCTTCCTCCTCAAAGCCAAACTCAACTTTATCCCAAATCAAATTTCAAGGTTCCATATCTCTCAGAACAACTTCCTGACTACACTTTTCTAAAGAACCTATGCCTAATTCCAGCCCTATCATCAATTAACTACTATTCATCAAATTTTCCATTCCACAAATTAAACGGTTAAAACAAGAGTTTCTTACCTCATATCACTAGCGAAAGGCTGGAGAAGTCTTTCTCCCAACTCCTGTTTCCCTGAGCTGTTTTCTTTTCTCTCCTACAACTTAATCTTTGCAGAATCTCAGGGGAATGGATTTTTCTCACAAGCTAGGCTGGATTTTGGCTCTCCAATGGTTCTAATCCAATATAGAAGTGATTAGGTGGTGTTTATATGGTTTAGGATGAAGGTAGGAAGCTCTTATAGCTCAGAAATGGCTGCCTGGACGAAGGAGGAAGATGAACAGTGATTTTTCTCTAAAAAATCGCGAAATGGCCTTTTATAGGTGGCCTGCCAGAGGTCTGTCGCGATCTGCGCCACCTCTGGCGCCATCCGCGCCACAGTGGCGGTGGCCGTGGCGCCATCAGCGCCACCCTCGCGCCAACCGCGTGGCAGTCCAGAGGCTTTGGCGCCGTTGGCGCCACCAGCGCCAGCTTCCAGAGGCTGTAGCGCCATCCTGCCATACCTAGCGCTGGTCGCGTGGAAAACCAGGGAAATTGGGTTTTTCCGACCACTTCCCGCGCTACCAGCGCCACGTGGCGCCATCCACGCGGAATGGAAAACTGGTGGCACTCCAGGCGTCAACATCCAGAGCATCTGGCGCTGATCGCGTGAACCTTGGCACTGATTGCGCCGCACTTCAAAAACAGTGTTCTCAGAAAAGGACCTGGCGCTAACCGCGCGAAATCCAGCGCCAACCGCGCCAGGCCTCAGGGTATTATATCGTTGCCCATGACGCGTATTAGCAATCTCCTGAACCTCAAACTCACCTGTTTCCCGAACGTACATGCGAACATAATGAGAGGTAGCAATGCGTTGATTTTCTTGCATCATTAAGTAGACGTCTTCAGAGTACTTGTGTCCTGCCTTTATCATGTTCAATATTTTCATGCCATTAGTAACAAATGAGTCATTTATTTTATTAAATGTTTCATTGACTAAGGCAATAATAGGCAACGCCCGGGCTCCTTTCAAAACAAAATTCATACATTTGGCAAGGTTGGTGGTAGTCATGTGGCCATACCGTCTGTCTTCATCAAATGCCTGAGTCCATTTAGACTTCGAAATTTGTTCCGTCTGCCTTCATCGTATGCCTGAGTCCATTTAGACTTCGGAATTTGTTCCAACCAATCTACTGCTTGTGGGAACTGTGATTGCATTGCAAGCAATTTTGCCTCCAATCGAGGTCTCCGTAACTCATATCCTATGGAAAAAGGCCATAAAAAATGTCAAATATTTATTATAGTTAATAATGTAGGAGTTATTTATGATGAAATGGTTAAAATGTTACCCATATTGACGACATTTCTGAATTGTTTATTAAAATTTGAAGCTATGTGACGAATGCAGTAGACAGAAGATACATCTGGACCACACCACCCAACTCGTTCTGATCGCAAAGCTACAAGCAAACCGATCCCCCTGTCTGATATAATACACAAATTTGGTTGAGGTGTAACATATCTTCTTAAATAATACAAGAACCACATCCAAGCCTCTTTGCTCTCGCTCTCAACAATTGCAAACGCAATAGGAAAAAGGTTTCTACTACCATCTTGTGCAATGGCAGTCAACAAAGTACCATGGTATCTGCCCGTTAAGAAGGTTCCATCTACCTGCATAATTGGCTTGCAATGTTTTGAAGCCTTCAATGCATGGGTTAAAAGCCCAAAATACACGATTAAGGATTACTTTTGAAGACCCATCTTCCCCATTCTCCATTACAGTGGATGTTTTGTATTTAATAATCGTACCTGGTAGAAAGTGTGTAACAGCTGTCATCCATACTGGAAGATAACTATATGAATGTTCCCAATTTCGAAAAGCCATTTCAATAGCTTTTTGTTTAGCTATCCAAGTTTTTTTGGTATGACATAGTGTACCCAAATCTTTGTAGTATGTCTGCAATCAAAGTTTTGATTTGGATACCAGGATTTGTTTTCACTAACTGCAGAATATTATGAGCAATGACGAAGGAGTCCAACCTAACATGATCTTGTGATATATGTGAAGTTGTGCAAGTATGAACACCATTAATTTTTTTCATCTCCCACTTGTTACGTATTTTGCTAAACGATGCTCTTGCCTTCGAAAAACATCTATTTCCATACTGAGTACACCTAACAGCATACTTGTCACTCTTGTTCTCATCAACATCAAAATTAAAAGAATGAACAAAGTGAAATTCCTTAATTGTATTGACAGCTTCTTGTTTCGATTCAAATGTCATACCTTCATAAAGGTCATTTGTACCCAAATCTTCAGAAAGTTGGCTACTCGAAATCTTCAAAATATAATTTAAAAATCGTTGTTATTAATTAATTAATTTTTTTATTATTTGAGCAGCAAATAAATTTGTTTATATATTGAGTAACAAATTCCAAATTTTTATTACTTAAAGAAAATGTAAAATTGTTAGTTAAATTATTTTAAAAAATATGCAAGTTTAAAATAAAAAATATAACAAATTTAAACGTTGCTTAAAAAAGAAAAAATAGAATAATTAAATTTAAAAGAAAAAATAGAATAATTAAATTGAAAAGATTTAATTGAATAAATACATTTATAGAAAATAAAAATGGAAGTCGTGGAGGATCACACGACTTCAAAGTCGTGGAGTTCTAAGGAAAAAAATAAAAAACGAAAAAACGAAAAAGAAAAAAAATGGAAAAAAACAAAAAAGGATAAACTTATCAAATTCTAGGATGTATTTAGCAATTTACTGTACACGACTTTAAAGTCGTAAAACATCCCACAACTTTAAAGTTTGGGGGGTGCAGATAGAAAAAATAAAAATTAGACACTACGACTTTAAAGTCGTAAATATATATACGACTTTAAAGTCGTATATATGTTTACAACTTTTAAACGTTAGAAAAAAATAAAAATATATAAATTAATAATTAAAATTATATATTTAATAAAATATGTAACTATCTAATTTATTAATTTTTAAACAACCTAAAATTTAAATTTTATTTTTCAAATTAAACTTACATGTTATTAAAAAAAATATACAAATTTATTTGCCTTTTCAAATTACGCAAATAATAAAAAATATATATTAAATTAATAACAATGTTTTTTTAAATTATATCTTTTTAATCAAATAATATTTCTATTTTTTTCCTTTTTTCATTTTTTCGTTTTTTTTCTTTTTCAATTAGAAGTCGTGTGAAGCTACACGACTTTGAAGTCGTGTGATGCTCCCTGACTTACATTTTTATTTTCTTGTAAATGTATTGATTCTATTAAATCTTTACAATTTAATTATTCAATTTTTATTTTAAATTTAATTATTCTATTTTTTCTTTTTTAAACAATGTTTAAATTTTTTATACTTTTTATTTTAAACTTGCATATTTTTTAAAATAATTTAACTAACAATTTTACATTTTCTTTAAGTCATAAAAATTTAGAATTTGCTACTTAATATATAAATAAATTTATTTGCTGCTCAAATAATAAAAAAATTAAATTAATAACAACATTTTTCAAATAACACAACGACAATGGTCCAAAATTGGTCTCTGACACAAACACTATACAACACTAAAACTGTATGCAACATAGGGTGCATTCAACGAGGTGTAGCATAGAGATGTATTATGACTAACTTAATAAAAAAACCCAGGGTGCCAGTTCTCGTGCAAGACTAAAAAGTCATGATAAAACCCGACGATCCAAATTAGTTTCATAAGATACGAAACATGTTTATCTTTCGCATGCTAGACCCCGTCCCATTAGACTTTAGGCAGTTTTAAAGATGAGTTGATGTTGTGATTTGAGGGGTGGCTTGACTGTGCAAGAAAGGTCATTTGTTGCTAAATTGATTTTTGAATCTTTTACTTAAAAAGGTTAAAGAAGAATTAGGTCAAAAAAGAAAATTTTACTTTAACCAAAAATGACAATTCTCTAATTAATTAACCTTGATCCTTGTACTAATTATTTAGAGAAGTGCGCAATTAAATCCCCCCCCCCCCCCCCCC
>PYAF01005660.1:108539-138565 GCA_007407185.1 Glycine tomentella
ATTATCTTACTAATTCAGTTCATCTAATCACAATTTCTAACATTATGTTCCTCAGCCTCCTCTAATTACTTAAATGTTATTTCACAATATGTATTAAATTCTAAAAATTTTACTAACTAGTGAATTTTAATTTTCTAATCCTCCTGAAATATTTCTTCCAATCCATATTCAACAGGTAGAAAAATCGGGGTGTTACAAGAATCCAATTCATCTGAATTGAATTCTTGAGACCATACACTAGTTGAAGGTCATCATCAGTGGCTTGGGCATGTTTTGTGGCTCTAGGAGTGAGAATATATGTGATAATATAGTGCAGGAGTCTGTCCTCATGGGTCATGGGGTCAATGCTAAGCCTTAGCTTTAGCCTCATTTGGGGATCAATCAGCATTCCCCTATAGGTGTCTATCCTATTGTACCCTCCTACTTCATCAAACTTCCTTTCTCCTTCAAAGGAGATACCAGCCACAGCTTCCCAAATTTCAGGAGTTATTTTCATGACAATCCCATTTACTTGGGACCTTAGAATTCCATCCATGGAACCTTTGGCACAGGTGTAAAACACCTTCACCAATTCAGGGTAGAAAGTATCCTTCATCTCCACAAATTTTCTTAACCCTTGAGTTTCAAGAAAGGCAGGGAATTGAAAGTCTTCCCTAATGAACCAATCTATGTCTAGGTATTTGGGGGGGCACACCAATTTGGTGGCATTGAATTGGAGATAAGTCATTTTGTCCCTTTCAGTGGGGAACCAATGATCTAACCTACTAACCACTGGGTTAGAAGTCTCTCTAGCCTTTCTCTTAGAGGTCTTAACTCTTTTAGAGGTAGACATTTTCTAGGACAGGTTTACTAAACAAAGACAGAAGAAAAACATAAAAGTGTTTGAAAGATAAGAATGAGAGAAGGTGTGATTTCTTCTTTCAAAAAAGGTTGTATTTATATAGATTTTTGAGCTCCAAGAATTTGAATTTTGAATAAATGAGCAGTTAGTACAAATTAAATCACTGCAGAGAATTCAAATTTGAATTAGGTGGGAGTTGGGCAGTTACAATTTTCAAAAAAATCTGTCAGATTTTGCAGTAACTTCTTGAAGAATCGATTATTTCCTTGTGTAATCGATTATTTCATATGTAAAATCACATTATGCAGACACGGTAATCGATTAATTCGAAACGTAATCGATTATTTATGTAAAATACACATGTAGAAGACAATGTGTAATCGATTATTTCATGATTTAATCGATTAACATAGAAACATTTGAATTTTAGAAACATATTGAGGCTTGTGTAATCGATTAATTCTACATGTAATCGATTATTCCAGTAAGTTTTGAAATATGAAACACTGATTCTCAGTAATTTAATTGATTATCTTTCACTGTAATCGATTATTCAAGTGAAGTTTCACTTTGTAAAACAATTTTTGACCAGTGTAATCGATTAATTCGATGCTTAATCGATTATCACAGAAAGTTTCAATTTTCTGAGAATGGTTTTTCTGAGAAGAAAAATCGATTATTTTGTTTATGTAATCGATTACATAAGCTGTTTTCACACTAAATCATGATTTAAGTGATTTTAATTGATTATTACAACACTTAATCGATTATTACAAACAAAATTGCAGAAACAACAGTATTATGCAGCACAGCTTTGGAAATTTAGGCTTTTGTGATGATGGATTCAAATTATAGGTCATTTCATATGAAAAGGCACACAACATTAACAGAGATTAGATTCATCCAAGATTCCTAGCATGTTTCTAAGAGCATAGAATCTATCTCTAGCTAATGGTTTGGTAAATATATCAGCCAATTGGTTATGAGTGTCAATGAAATCAATTTTGATATTACCTTTTTGAACACGATCTCTGATAAAATGATGCCTTATCTCAATATGTTTGGTCCTTGAATGCATTATTGGATTCTTTGAAATGTTGATAGCACTTGTATTGTCACATAGCAAAGGTATTTCTTTCAATTCAACTCCAAAGTCTTGTAATTGTTGCTTCAACCATAGACTTTGTGCACAACAACTTCCAGTTGAGATATATTCAGCTTCAACAGTTGACAAAGCAACACAAGATTGTTTCTTGCAATGCTATGAGATTAGTGAACTTCCAAGTAAATGACAAGTTCCACTAGTGTTTTCTATCTAACTTGCATCCTGCAAAGTCAGAATAAGAATAACCAATAATATTAATTGATGCACCTTTAGGATACCAAAGACCAACTTTTGGTGTTTCCTTGAGATATTTGAGGATTCTTTTGACTGCTGTTAGGTGTGACTCCTTGGGATTTGCTTGATATCTTGCACACAAGCACACACTTAGCATTATGTCTGGTTTACTAGCTTTCAAATACAATAATGATCCAATCATTCCTCTAAATTTTGATTGATCAACTCTCTTTCCATTTTCATCTGAATCAAGATAGGTTGATGTTGCCATTGAAGTTGCAGCAACTTTACTTTTCTCCATTTCAAACTTTTTAATCACATCAAGGCAATACTTGGATTGATTGAGAAATGTCTCATTCTTCATTTGCTTCACTTGAAGTCTAAGAAAGAATGTTAATTCTCCCATCATTGACATTTCAAATTCTTTCTGCATAGCTGTAGAAAATTTCTTGTGTAACACCTCAAATTCCTTTTTATGTTGTATTGATTTTTAATGAAAAATACTTTTCCTTTTATAGATAAAATAGCAAACTAAAGTTTACTAATGATTAATTCCAAATAAATTTCGTCACTGATTAATATTTAAAGGTTCATTATAACATAAAATACAATACAGTCCGATATTTGTTCTAATTCATATTACAAACAACTTAAATATTTCATCATACAAAACATCTTCAATCAAACATCTTCAATACAACCTTTCATCAGAACAATATGCCAATCCTTCTTCACTGTTCATCTACTCACCCAAATCAAATCGGGGTCATGGTAGGTGTCAGCCACAAAAATACAGGGTAAGTTTATGATAAACATAATTTAAGCAAATAAAACATATGACAACATTTTTAAAAAAATGCATGATTCTTTTTTTGGACTCTTATTAATTGGTACCAACAGTCAAGATAGCCCCATCTCTGTGGCACAAAACTAAAACGATCAGTCAGGGTCCCACAATGTTACAACAGGATTCTCACCCATACTCATGTGATCATCATGGATGGTGTGATTCCCTCACTGCCAAGTACCCCCCAACTCAGACCTCTCTTATCTGAACGCTCGAACTCAGTTCCTGCAGCTATCTGACATACCTCCTCTTGAGGCAACTCTTATATACACCTCCTCTGTGAGGCAACTCTTATGAACATATGAAACTGATTCAGTTATTTCATAACAACTCATATTTATTTTACTTAGAAACTCAACATAAAGTATAGAACTCAACTTTATATTCATGTATAGAATCTCAGCATATTACTCAACAACACATGAACTTCATGGAGATTTATAGAAACACTCAGCATCACATGGAACTTAGAGAAACTCATAGAAACTTTTAGCAACATATGAACTTCATGGAAACACTCAACAACATATGAACATTCAAACACTTATTCACACAAAACAACACTTAAACTATCTTTATCATAAAGCTTCCCCATACATACCTTGTTTCTTCCTATAAAGCTTGTCAAATTCTTCCTCTTAGCTAGCTCTTTTAAACGTGATTCTTCCTATGATGGTGGGGTCTTTTTCTATTTGATTTAGGCTTTTGAAAATGAAAGGATGAAAGGGATGAGGAAGTGGTATTTCACATGAAGTTTAGTGGGGAGAATGTCTTGAAAGTGATTTTCAAGCAAGGTCCCCACCACCTCTTTATATAGCACTTGGAAAATAATTAATTATTCAAGTACATATTTGCCCTTCCAACTAATTTAGTTTCATTCTAGCTTGGTTTCTCCTTGTTTCATTAAATTCTAACTTAGTTTATGCTTATTCCTTTAGGTTTTAACTAGATTCCTTATTATTCCTTTACTTTATAGAAAATATCTCATAAGCCATAATGACTTAGCTTTCCACTTGGCTACCACTTTACAAGTGTCCCTACACTTGTCCAAGCTCTTGAAGTTTCTTCATTTTTCTTGCACATTCACGTGGAATCTAGAGGGTAGGAGAAAATCTTGCTTTATTTCATGTTTTCTTGCATCAAAATATAATTTTTAGCCTTTCTTCCTTTTCTCCTTTTCACGTGAACTTTGGTTGGCCAAGGGAGAAGATTTTTGTCTTCCTTTTTCTCCTTCTATCTTATTTTTCATTCTCTTTTAAAGAAAGCAAAATTATATGGCTTCTTTTGAATACATATGTCACCTTTTAAATGAAGAATATTCTAGTTTATGTATTTCTTTTTACATGGCATTTCTTAAAAGGAAGTCAAATTTGATTTGAACTCTTCTACCTAAAGATAATATTGAATAATAGCATTCTAGAGTTTTCCAGAAACTGACTTCAATTCTAGTAAAAATTACTCACAAGTAATCTATGCAGAGTGCTATTCAGATTTTTCTTACAGAACCACCTTTATCTTAATTCTAATTGGTTCACTTTACTTTTGATTATCAAAATTACTAAACTATTTTATAAAATAAGTCTATTCACTTGTTCATCAACATATACTTGAACCAATAAGATGTCATTCTTATGTCTTTTGATGAACAAGGTTTTGTCAACATGACCTCTTGTAAAAGGTTGTTCAAGCAGAAATTTACTTAATCTTTCATACCAAGATCTAGGGGATTCTTTTAAACCATAAAGGACCTTTTTGAGTTTAAAAACATAGTTTGAATGTTTAAAATCAGTAAAAACCCGGTTGTTCAACATATATATCCTCCTCAATGTATCTATTTAAGAAGGCACTTTTAACATCCATTTGAAAAAGTTTGAAATCCATTAAACATGCATATGCAAGCAATAACCTAATGGCTTCCAATCTTGCAACTGGAGCATAAGTTTCCTCATAGTCAGTGCCTTCTTCTTGGTTGTAACCTTTTGCAACCAATCTAACTTTATTTCTGACTATGATTCCACTCTCATCAAGTTTATTTCTAAAAACCCATTTTGTGTCAATAGGTTTGAGAAAGGATGATCTAGGAACAAGTTCCTAAACTTCATTTCTCTTGAATTGATTTAACTCATCATGCATGGCATGCATCCAATGTTCATCATTTAAAGCTTGATCAATATTCTTAGGTTCAATTTGAGAAACAAAAGCCATATTACAACATAGATTTCTTAATGAAGATCTAGTAGATACTCCCTTTGAAACTTCACCTATGATGTTATCAAGTGAGAGATCTCTTGTTGTTCTCCAATCTTTTGGCTCTTGGATAGGTGTTGATGGTTTTATTTCAACACTTGGTTCTTCTTTCTCTTTATGTATGGAATCATTAAGCTGAATAAATTCCTCCATAGGATCTGCATCTACATCACACTTCTTTTTCTCTTTTGAGGGGTTAGACTCATCACAAATCACATGTACAGATTCTTCCATACACATTGTTCTTTTATTGAAAACTCTATATGCTTTACTATGTAATGAATATCCAAGTAAAATTGCTTCTTCAGCTTTAACATCAAATTTTCCAAGTGATTCTTTGCCATTGTTTAATACAAAACACTTATAGCCAAAAGCTCTCAAATGAGAAATGTTTGGTTTTCTACCTTTGTATAGCTCATAAGGAGTTTTCTTTAAAATAGACCTTATAAGTAATCTATTCAAAGTGTAGCAAACTGTACTTACAGCATCAGCCCAAAAATATTTTGGCAAATTTGTCTCATTAAGAAGAGTTCTAGCTCCTTCTTCAAGAGATCTGTTTTTCCTCTCCACAACACCATTTTGTTGAGGTGTTCTTGGAGCTGAAAAATTGTGGTTAATTCCATTTTCTTCACAGAATTTTTCAAAATGTTCATTTTGGAATTCTCCACCATGATCACTTCTTATTGAGCTAATTTTGCTATCTTTTTCATTTTGAGTAAGCTTGGCCATTTTTCTAAAAGAATGGAAAGCATCACTTTTGGATTTCAAAAATAGAGTCCAAGTAAATTCTAGAGTAATCATCTACAATGACAAGCCCATAATAATTGCCTCCTAAACTCATAGTTCTAGAGGATCAAACAAGTCAATGTGAAGTAATTCAAGGGGTCTAGAGGTGAAAACAATGTTTTTACTTTAAAAAGAATTTTTGGTTTGTTTCCCCTTTTGACAAGAATCACATAGTTTGTCCTTTTCAAACTTGAGTTTGGGTAAACCAATTACTAAATCCTTTTTAATTAGCTTGTTCATAATGTGACTTGCCCTTCTATGCCACAACCAAGATTCATTAATCTTGCTTATTAGACAAGAAGTGTTGTGAAAGAATGTATGATCAATTGAAAGTAAGTAAATGTTACCTTTTCTATTACCTATGTGAATCACTTCACCACTTTGCCCATCACAAATCATGCAGCAATTCTCATTGAATGAGACTTTGAATCCTTTATCACAGAGTTGGCTTATACTTAAGAGATTATGCTTTAACCCTTCCACATAAGAACATATCTGATTTTGATTTTGAAGCTATCTCCTATGTTGCCTTCTCCAATGATCTTTCTTTGTTATTGTATCCATAAGTAACAAATCCTCCATCTTTAAGATTTGTAAGCATAGACATGTCACCCATCATATGTCTAGAGCATCCACTATCAAGGTACCATAATGAGGATCTAGCTCTTAGACATACCTGCAAGAATCAAATCAGTTTACAAAGGAAGGTACTCAATTGAGATTGGGTCCGTAGGGGTTAACAACTTTCTTTTTCTTTTGAACCCAAATGCAATCTCCATTAGGCACATAGAATCTCCTAACATAACATTTGTAAGATGTATGTCCTTTCTCCATACAATAGTTGGATGTTACAGATTTTGATGATTTTCTCAAGAAAATATTTTGATTGATCTTTGAGTTTTTGAACTTCTTTTGATTCTTCTATTTTGGAGGCACAAATACAGTTTTTCCAAAAGATTTTGAGCCTTGTTTGTACCCCAAATCAGAAGTATCTCTAGCATACCTTTACACACTTAACATTTTAGTCAAGTTGCATTTCCCTTTGTATAGCTTTCTCAAAAGATCAATTAAATCACTGTTCTTGGATAAGATTAACATGTATTTTTCTCCTTGACTTCTTTTGTAATCATCAAAATCCATTTGCAATAAATTGTATTTGTTGACATTATTAGAAGAAGAAGCACATACACATCCATTTAATTTGTAACTTGAAACAAGTTTTTCATTCTCTTCTTTCAAGTTGCAAATTTTAGTTTGCAATTCAGTAATCTTTGCAACATGCCATCTAAGATCTCCTTTAAGCTTGTTATTGGATTTTGCAAGCTTTTGGGCTTCTTCATGCATTAGTTAGAAAGCATTAATAGCTTGTTCAAGTTCAGAATTTATCTCATTTTGATCAATTGATAGATCATCATCTTCTTCATTAATTGTGGAAGTGAGACACATGTTAACTTCTTCATTTTCAGTTGAAGATTTTGAAGTTGTTGACTCATTATCTTCCCAAGCTATGTAGGCTTTTTTGGATTTTCCTTCCTTCCTTACCTTGTTGTCACCTTGTTGCTTTTTCAAAAATATTGAACATTCTGATTTGATGTGACCAGGATTTCCACATTTAAACAAGTAAAAGTGTTGTCAATCATTTTGCTGTTGTTGTTGTTGTTGTTATTGTTGTTGTTGTTCTTGTTGAACTTTTTGTTCTTGTTTTTCCTCAAGAACTTGCTGAACTTCTTAACAATCAAGTTCATGTTGTCCTCTTCATCCTGTTCACTTGATTCTTCCACTTCTTCAGACTTTGATGGTGCAGCTTTTAATGCAATACTTTTGTTTTTCTTTTCTGCATCTTCAGCACAAGTTAGTTGAGACATTTCAAGCTCATATTCAAGTAACTTACCAAATAGTGCAGCCATGGACATTTTGGATAAATCTTTTGATTCCTTGATTGCTGTCACCTTTGGTTGCCAAGGTCTTGTGAGACACTTCAAGATCTTGATGTTCAATTCTTCAGCGTCAAAGATCTTCGCAAGACCCAAAAGATGATTGACTATATGAGTGAATCTTATTTGTAGCTGAGAAATGCTTTCTTTGGTGTTCATCTTGAACATCTCATACTCATGGATCAAGGCATGCTTTCTTGATCTTCTAACTTTTTCAATACCTTCATGAGTTATTTTTTGCATCTCCCACATTTCCTTTGCACTTGTGCATCTCACTGTTCTGAAAAATTCATCAGAAGAAAGTGCAGAAGTAATCATATTTTTAGCTTTGCAATCATATTGGACAACTCTCTTCTCAACATCTGTCATTTCATCCCATTCTTTGGGAATCATCTCATTGCCAACAGTTTTAATGGGAATCAAAGGACCCTTTTTCTATAGCATTCCAAGCACCTGGGTCATTTGATTGAATAAAGATTTTCATTCTATTTTTCCAAAAACTGAAGTGCTCTCCTTCAAATATCGGAGGACGATTGAGAGAATCACCTTCTTTAAAGGTTATTTGTGAGGTATTCATTTTTATTTTTGAAGAAAAGATAGTGATCTTGAATAACTCTCAAGAACCAGCTCTTGATGCCAATTGAAAATAAAGGGAATACTCACAATAACAAAGAGGGGGGCGAATTGGTTAAAACCTTGGTATTTTAAAACTAATTCAAATAAGAATTTAAGGATCTTTATCACTTTCAAAACCAAGAAATCTTTTTTACTCAATCAAATACCTCAGCCCCTTGGAATCAATTTACTCAAAACAGAACTTGTTGAACAATGAATATGAAACAAAGAATCAATGAACAACAAAAGTAATAGAGATAGAGAAACAACACATAAGCAATTTATATTGGTTCACTTTACAACTGAAGCTACATCTAGTTTCTTCTAATCAACACTAGATTAGAGTTCCACCACTATTATAGATATTGTTCTTACAAGCTTATTACAAAACCTCCTCTTTATCAACCCTAGATAAAGAATATAAATCTAAAACCATATTAGAATTCTAAGGAGAAAGAACCAGAGAACACTACTCTGTTCTTTAACTAGAGAACCCTTCTTTAGAACTAAGCTAGAAGAATCCAATTACAATAGCAATTTACAACAGAAATTCAAAAACGAATTTACACACAAAGATTAAGGAGAGAGACAACCTGATGGTCCAGTGAATGTAATGCACATGAGTTACCAAATCAGGTTGAATAGCAAAACAAATCAGCACATGCTTTTCCTTAACCCTGAAAAGTTTCTTGCTCAAGATTCATTCAAAGATCCATGAATGATTTGAAAGAAGCAAGAAGTAATAGAACCAGGAAAATTACTTTGAGAGAGTTTAGAAAGCTTGTGTATACTCAGAAATACGAATTGATCAAGTTCTCTTTCAAGCCAAGCCTTCAAATCTATTTATAACAGATTTTGTAACTAACTGCAATCTATTAAACGCGCCAGATAATTGATTAAAACGCTTCTGTAATTGATTACATTATCACTTAATTGATTAATATGTTCAAGAAGGCTTCTGGGTTTCAGCAATGAGCAAAATAATCGATTAAACCAGGATGTAATCGATTAAGATAGAAAGTTCATTTTCACAAAATGAACTGTGTAATCGATTACAAGTTTTGGTAATCGATTAAGTCAGAAGATTAGGATTTTCAAAATGAAATATGTAATTGATTACGGATGATGGTAATCGATTATTCCAGCAAACCTTAAAAACTGATTTCAACTATGTAATCGATTACACTAAATCAGTAATCGATTAAAACATTTAACAAAATAGTTTTAGTTTCAATCAAAGTCAAATAATCGATTAATCTGATAGGTAATCGATTAAGTTGTTCATGAAAGCTTTTTTAGATTGAACGAAGAACAAAATAATCAATTATATTACTTAAGTAATCGATTAAAGCAATAAGACATTCATTTTTTCCAAAAACATTTTAATCAGATTAAAACCTTAACCAAAAGAATAAAGACTTTGATGTTTTAGTGAAAACCATTTAAGCTTATTAATGCATGCATGAATGAATGCATGGATCAATCAGATTGCCTTTCTCTTACACTTGAATCATATACTAAACTCCAAGGCACTCCAGGCATGTTGAAAGCTCAAAACACATTCTTAAATTGAAGTCTTTCACTCTTCATGATTCTCCCCCTATATCCAACACTCGTGGGGCACCATTCTTCTTCTTCTTCTTCTTCTTTGTTCTTGCACCATTGTCATTGTTTGTTGCTCTATCGTGCAAGAAGGTAAGCATGTTGAAAGCTCAAAACACATTTTTGAATCAAAGTCTTTCACTCTTCATGATTCTCCCCCTATATCCAACACTCGTGAGGCACCATTCTTCTTCTTCTTCTTCTTTGTTCTCGCACCATTGTCATTGTTTGTTGCTCCAGCTCTATCATGCAAGAAGGTAAGGAGTGTGTCGTCATTTGTCGTTGATTTCACTTTTTTTGTCGCCGCTGCCATGAGTTTTTCGCTTTTGTATTTCTGCAAAAAAAAATTATGTGATACGGTTTGGCAAACTGTATGACTCATACGGGTTATCAATGTCAACACTATGTCACCTCAATGTCATCAATAACATCAACATCATTTTATTTCAATATCATCATCATGAAGATTAATATCATCTCATTTCAACATCATCAACCACATTAACATTTTCTCATTTTAACATCATCAATTACATCAATATTATCTCAATCTCAATATCATCAACGACATCACAAATAATTGCATTTCACATCTATACATAATACATATGCCTGAGATTCACATTCCCCAGATCTTCAGTGTAACGCCTCATATTCCTTTTTATATTGTATTGATTTTTAATGAAAATACTTTTCCTTTTATAGATAAAATAGCAAACTAAAGTTTACTAATGATTAATTCCAAATAAATTCCATCACTAATTAATATTTAAAAAGTTCAGTATAATCTAAAATACAATACAGTCCGATATTTGTTCTAATTCATATTACAAACAACTCAAATGTTTCATCATAACAAAGCATCTTCAATCAGACATCTCCAATACAGCCTTTCATCAGAACAATCTGCCAATCCCTCTCACTGTTCATCTACTCACCCAAATCAAATCGGGGTCATAGTAAGTGTCAGCCATAGACACAAAAATACAAGGTATGTTTATGATAAACATAATTTAAGCAAATAAAACATATGACAACATCCTAAAAAATGCATGATTTTTTTTAGACTCTTATTAATTGGTACCAACAGTCAAGATAGTCTCATCCCAGTGGCATAGAACTGAAACGATCAGTCAGGGTCTCACAGTGTTACAACAGGATTCTCACCCACACTACATGTGATCATCATGGGTGGCGTGATTTCCCTATTGCCAAGTACCCCCCAGCTCAGACCTCTCTTATCTGAACGCTCGAACTCAGTTCCTGCAGCTATATGACACACCTTCTCTTGAGGCAAATAACACGAACTAACCCCCCTCGGGCATATGCATATGAGACATATAAGACTGATTCACTTTAAGGTGTACTCTTTTCATCATCTCATATTTATTTTCAACATCAGTCTTTAATTTATATCTCACATGCTTTGCGCAGAAACTCAACATAAAATATAGAATTCAACTTTATATTCATGTACAGAATCTCAACATATTATTCATGTACAAAGGTTTATAGAAATACTCAACAACACATGAACTTCATGGAGATTTATAGAAACACTCAGCAACACATGGAACTTAGAGAAATTCTTAGAAACTCTTAGCAACATATGAACTTCATGGAAACACTCAGCAACACATGAACATTCAAACACTTATTCAAACAAAACAATACTTAAACTATCTTTATCATAAAGCTTCCCCATACATACCTTATAATCTCTTATGAAACTTGTCTTTCTCTTCTTACAAAGCATGGCAAACTTTCCCTAAAGATGTTAGTCTCTTCTTCACATGATCTTCAAGGAGAAGTGGAGTCTTCTTCTCACTTGATTTAGGCTTTAATAAGGAAAGGATGAAAATGAAATGAAGGTGATGTGGGGGAGAGCTTTTCAGGTGAAGTGTTGGAAGGGTGGAGTCTTGAATGTGATTTCCACTTAAGGCCCCCTTCACCCCTTTATATAGTAGTTGGAAAATGATATAATATTCATGGACATTTCTACCCTTCGTAGCTAGTTACTTCCATTTGGTTTCATTGTAACTAAGTTTCATGTCATTCCATTCCATTCTAACTAGATTTATAAAAAAATCTCCTAAGTCATGATGACTTACTTTACAAGTGTCCTTACACTTGTTATGAATTTTACAAGTGTCCTTACACTTGTTATGAATTTTACAAGTGTCCCACCACTTGTCCAATTCATGAAGCTTCTTCCTATTTTCCTTCCAAGTGTCTTAATCATGAAGTTTCTCCATGATTCTCCAAGCTTCATGTGGATTCTAGGGAAAGGAAGAGAATTTTGCTTTATTTCATGTTACTTTGTATACATATCCTTCAAGACATGACACCTTGCTTCCAAGTGTCCTTCCACTTGTCTTCAAGCCATGAAACTTCTCCATTCTTCCTCCTTTTTCACGTGATTTAACAAGAGAACAAGAGAAGATTTTTCTTCTCATTTTGTGCACATATATGATAGCTTTCTCATTCTTATATTAATAGTGAGTTATAAGTGGCTAGATATTTCTTAAGCCTTCGTGATTGTATCTTATCCTTTTAATTTATGGAGCTTAAGATATTTTTCTTAAAGAGAAGAAAATTATATGATTCTCCTTGTATCCACATGTCACCTTTCATGAGGAAGAAGAATTCAATTTGAAAATGGCCTCACAAATGGCATTCTTTAAGAGAAAATAAAGTTCAAGTTGAATTTGTCTTCGCACATGGCATTCATAGGAGAAGTTCAAGTTCAATTTGAACTTCTCTACCTAAAGGATAATATTAAATAATAAAACTCTAGAGTTTTCCAGAAACTGACTTCAATGACAGTTAAAATTACTTACAAGCAGTTTTGTATAGAGTGATACACAACCTTGCATACGAGACTGCTTTTATCTTAATTCTGATTGGTCTGTACTATTTTTGATCATCAAAATTACTAAACCATTTTATGAAATAAATCTGGACACCCCACAATTTAGAGAAAATTCTATAGATTCTATTTATTATTTTTCCATATTTTTTCAATGCTTGAATTCTTTTGACTAATGTTTCAAAGTTGTTACCTTATAAAATTCATAGAAATTCTATGCTAGAGTTTCTTGTCACAAACCATTTTGATATTCTGTCAGTCAAGAGTATTCTATAATTTCATCAGGTTCTCACAAAATTTCTAAGGATATCTGGTCATTTCTGGCCTGAAGGGCATTATGGTAAATTCATCATTCATCCTAGGGGCATATTTGTCATTTCCACTATAAAATATCTAGCCAAAAATATCTAAGGGTATTCCTGTCATTTCCAAAATATCCAAGGGCATTTATATAATTTCTATCTTAAAATATCTCACTAAAATATCCAGGGGCATTTTTGTAATTTTCAAAAATATCCAAGGGCATTATTGTCATTTTTACCTTAAGGGCATTTCTGTAATTTCTGATTTAAGGAAAGGGTAATATGGTCATTTCTCTTCAATCATTTCCTTAATGTCTCTAATTGATATTTCACCCAATTAATTCAAATATAGACCAGCCAAATTTCTCATAATCTAATACTTACATCAAGAATAATTCATATAATGTATATTTGCAGTTATTGAAATTTCAGGGTGTTACATTCAGACAACCCAAATTTCATACATTCACAATTCATCATACTATAAGACTGATATTTTTAGGAAAATTCTAAATTAAAAAGGAGGACTCCAATATATAAAACACTCTTATGCCCATTTAAAAATTTAATAAAGAATTAAATAGAAGAACACATTATAAAATTTTGGGCAAAGTCTTCTTTGTAATTAATATTTTTCCCAAAAATCCAATCATTACAACAACAACAACAACATTCACAGTTTTATCCATCAATAAGCCAATTCATCGCATCCCATTAGTTAGAAACACAGTTTTTCAGGAAAATGAGCACACACAAGAACAAACACACATCAATCATATAAATTCATCGCATCCCATTAGTTAAAAACTTAGTTTTTCCTTGAAAAATAGCACACAACAGGGACAGGCAAATATCCTCATAGTTGGACTCCCTGACCCCCAACTATGGTACCAAAACTATAACCAAATAATACACTCCTCTTACCTATCTATCTCCCTCTGTTAGCTCCTAGCAGCGTCGTTTTGAGATCTCTCAAGTTCACATGCTTTGACTCAAATGCCTTTATATACCAAATTAAAGATAATTTAGTATAGATTTCGAAGACAAGGTTAACATTAACATTTAGGGTCAAATACCCACTCAAATTTAAATAATAAAAAAAAAAAGACTAAAATGGTGTTTTGGGAGTCCACATCAAAAGGACATCATTTTGAAATTCCGATCACACCAATGCGACCGGGGCTCAACGAAGGTCGCAAAAATGACATCAATATTATAAAAAGGAAACTTTTACAACGCTCGTTTTCAAAAGTTTTTTTTAAAGGAAGTATAAAACACCCAATAATGGTACTCAAATCACAACAGATATCAAGAGAGGCTTCAAACTAGCTAAGAGAAGACAAGAAAACCATGATTAAATAACTTTTTAATATGTTTTAAATTTTTTTAAAATACCTTTTTTTTCAATTAACAATTTATTGAATTTATGAATTGAATTGATTTGGTTGTTTCAAAAATAATTGGATTATTGTTATAAATTTTTGAATATTTTTTTCATTTGCTCAATTGATGTATATTTTTCAATTTAAGTTTAATAAATAGAAATTTGAAAAATTATTTTATTTTCGTTAGGTTTGGAAGGCATTTGAAATTTAAGGTTTAATGGCTACTACGAGCTTAAGCCCTCTGATTACATGTTCAATGGAGACAAGAGATAAGGGACTAATATCTGTTTTTCTGGAGAGATGAACAAAGAAACCAACAGCTGTTACATCTATCAATTATAGGTGCCTTCCAAACCTATGATGTAATAGATGTAGATGAGGCAGACCAGTTATTAGTTGAGTTGCTTGTGTTGGATATAGGAGGAGTTGAAGAAGAAGATCCAGGATAAAGCTCATTTCACTTGAAGGTTTTAGCTTTTTACATGCCATTCAATTGAAGGCATTTGTAATTTGTAGAATAGTTTAAGAAGGCTTATCTTGTGATCCTTGCATTACATAAAGCATAAACATATTCATGCATAAAATGTTTAAGAAAAGAACTTAAGAGTTTATCTGTGCATATTTCATGGATTTGTCTGCTTTAATCAATTACACAAGGATATAATCAATTACTAACTTCTGTTTGATTCTGGAAAAGCCATGACGAACACTTTAATCAATTACAAGATGATCGTAAGCGATTACATAGTTGTATTTCTAAAATATGCATGACTGTCTTAATCGATTACCACAATCTATAATCGATTACATAGGCTTATTCTGGAAATTGCATATGATTGACTTAATCGATTACCACAATCTGTAATTAATTACCAAGGCCTATTGCATATACGAGACTGACTTGTTTAATCGATTACTTCATGGAATAATTGATTACTTTGTTCGTTAAAGATTTCCAGATTGTCTCAAGAACATTTTAATCGATTACTTGGTTAAATAATCGATTCCATATGTTAAAATAATTGATTACACTTGCGTATTAACCGATTAATGTCCGTTAAAACTATTTTCTACATAAAGTTGTTTAGGTCTGCAATTTAAAAATATACATCACATTTCATCATATACTTCAGATTACGAAAATCCAACACAAGAAAAAGTTCTCATTGTCCAAGAAATAGTTTTCTGAGTATTAAATTTCTTGCTTGAGATTAAAAGATTATTTTGCTTCATACTTGAAGATGAGTTAAGAATTTTTTTCAAGAGAGTTGATTCTGAGCTTTGATATTCATACAACCTGGTGTTGATTGGTAAAGTCATTCAAGCATTCATTCATCCATCGAGGATCATAGGTTGTGTCTCTCTTAAACTTTCTTGTAGATTGTTTCGAGTATCAGAATAATTTTGTAAGGCTAAGTTCAAGGAGTTTCTTTCAAGCCTTCTAGAGTAGTGTTCTCTAGGGGTAAAGATCTGAGTAGGATTCTCAAGATCTTGGTGATTTGATTTCTAATAGGGTGTTAGAACTCTGATTCGTTGTCTAGGGTTGATAGAGAAAATACTTGTAATTTCTTGTAAAGAATACTTTTGAATTAATGGAACTCTAATCTAGTTTGATTAGAAGAACTGGATGTAGCTTCTTTTGAGAAATGAACCAGTATATGTGCTCGTGCTAATTTCTATTGTTCTATCTTTTCTTGCTATCTTGATCTCTCAACTGTTGTGATTTCTTCATTACTCAACAAGTACTGGTTTTGTAATTGGAATCTTGGACTGAGAGGTTTGATTGAATTAAAGTTGTATTGGTTTTAAAAAGTGATTAAGATCCTAAACTCTGATTTCATAAAGAATTTTAAAAAGGTGAAGGTTATTCCAATTCACCCCCCTCTTGGTATTTGAGTGTATTCATTGTTTTAACAATTGGTATCAAGAGCTGGTTCTTGAAAGTTATTCAAGATCACTTTCTTTTTCAAAAAAAATGAACACTACACAAATAACTTTTAAAAAGGGAGCCTCTCTCAATTGTCCTTCGATTTTGAGGGAGACAATTTTAACTTTTGGAAAAATCGTATGCAAATCTTTATTCAACCAAATAACCCAGGTACTTGGAATTCTATTGAGAAGGGTCCTTTGATTCCTACAAAAGTTGTTGATAATGAAAGAATTCCTAAGGAGTGGGATGAGATGACGAAAGCAGAAAAAAGAGTTGTACAATATGACTTTAAAGCTAAAAACATGATTACATCAACTCTTTCTTCTGATGAATTCTTTAGAACTGTTAGGTGTAAAAGCGCGAAAGAAATGTGGGAAATATTGGAAGTAACTCATGAAGGCATTGACGAAGTTAGAAGGTCGAGGAAGCATGCCTTGATTCATGAGTATGAGATGTTTAAGATGAACTCCACAAAAAACATTTCTCAGCTGCAAACAAGGTTCATTCACATTGTGAATCATCTTCTTGGTTTTGGAAAGACCTTTGATGCTGAAGAGTTAAACATCAAAATCCTGAAATGTCTTACAAGATCATGGCAACCAAAAGTTACAGCAATCAAGGAATCAAAAGATCTATCCAAGATGCCCTTTGATGTGACTAATGCCCTTGGTGTGTTTATGGATTATATTTGAATAGGATCTTTCATCCCTATCTTGATAGTTTTGTAAAAGTATTCGTAGATGATATTTTGGTATATTCTAAGACTAGAGAGGAGAGGAGCATTTGAGGATTGTGATATAGTCCCTTAATATTGACAATTTTATGCCAAGTTGTCCAAGTGTGAGTTTTGGTTAGAGAAATTGAGTTTCTTAGGACATGTGATATTCCAAGGTTGTATAACTGTAGATCCTTCTAAGGTAAAAGTTGTTCTAAAGTGGGAAAGTCCTAAGTCTGTGTTTGAGATTAGAAGTTTTCTGAGTTTAGCAGGATATTAACAGAGAATCATAGAAGGTTTCTTCGAGTTAGCCTTACCTTTGAACAAACTGACTCATAAGGGTCAAGTTTTTGTGTGGGATGCCCAGTGTAAGCATAGTTTCCAAACCCTCAAGGAAAAGCTAACATCCGCGCCTGTGTTAATTTTGCCTAACCCAAGAGAACCCGTACTGTGATGCATCAAAAATGGGTTTAGGAGGAGTGTTGAGTGCTGATACAGAATGGCCAAGTAGTGGCCTATGCTTCAAGACAACTTAAGATGCATGAAAGGAATTACCCTACCCATGATTTGGGGTTAGCCGCTGTAGTGTTTGCTCTTAAGATATGGAGGCACTACCTTTTTGGTTCTAAGTTTGAAGTGTTTAGTGATCATAAGAGCTTAAAGTATTTGTTTAGTCAAAAGGAATTAAATGAGACAGTGGAGATGGATGGAATTTTTGAAAGATTATGACTTTGAGCTTAGTTACCATCCTGGAAAAGCCTATGTAGTGGCAGATGCTTTAAGTAGGAAATCTTTAATGATATCTGCACTGATGATTAGGGAAATGGATCTGTTAAAACAATTTAGGGATCTTAGAGTTTAATGTGTGAAACTACACCTGTGAGCATGAAATTAGGAGCTTTGCAAGTTTTTAATGAATTTTTGAATAAAATAGAAAGTAGGCAAAGATTTGATCCTTTCTTAAGAACCATATTAGAAAATATATCCAATGGAGGGAATAGTGAATTTAAAGATAGGAACGGATGATATATTGAGATTAAGGAAGAATTTGTGTGCCTAATGAACATGAACTTAAGAAAATAATTTTAGTGGAAGGACACAAGAGTAAGTTGAGTATCCATCCATGAGCCACAAAAATGTATCAAAATCTAAAAATTTTTGTTCTGATGGCCAAGGATGAAGAAGGAAATAAGTGAGTATGTATATTCTTGTTTAGTTTGCCAGAAATCTAAGATAGGACATCAGAAACCTTCTGGTATGTTACAATCTTTAGAGATACCTCATTAAAATGGGATAGCATATCCATGGACTTTGTTACCGCTTTACCCAAGAGTTCTAAAGGTTTTGACTCCATATGGGTTATAGTAGATTGGTTAACTAAGTCTGCTCATTTCATTCCCATTAACATCAAGTATTCTTTAGAAAAACTTACAAGTTTGTACATAAGTGAGATTGTGAGATTGCATGGAGTTTGTAACACCCTGAAATTTTGATAAATTGAAAATAGATGCTTAATGTGATTGTTGTGTTATTTGATTGTTGTGTAAATTATCATTGTGCTATTGCTTGGTGTAGATGTCAAATTATATGGAGTTTGTTTGAGCTGCATTGAATTGTGTGATTCTGAGTTTGACCCGAAAACCTATTTTAGTAAAATCTTTATTCTAGATTGGTTAACCATTGGATCTCTTTTAAATTTTAAAGATAGCTTCCTAATCTATATATCTAATGTTCGACCGTTGGGATTGTCCAAATACTATCTGGAACATGAGAAATTAATTTTTCACTGAAGCGAAAAATTCTAGAATTGGGTCAGCTTGCCCAGGCGAGTTTGTGCAGGCATTTTTGGTCGCCTGGGCGAGTGGAGGCGGTGCAGAATACGTTTTTAAGCTTCCAAGTCACGAAAATGGAGATTCTTCCTCCTCCAAACTGATCCAAGCTTCCGCACCACCCATAGTCATCGGAGACACCCACGCGTCGTTGCTTGCCACGAGACCCCGGCACGGAGAAGATCCCTTTAATCTGAGCGAAATCTTCGAAACTCTTCTCGAAGTTTCGGTAGAGAACAGAGCTCCCAATCCTCCTTTCTTGGTTTCCTTGAGGTAATCTTAGTTTCTTTTGTCTTCTTTTAGCTAGTTTAAGCTTCTATTAGTGTCTCTTGTGTTTTGGGTGCCGTTGTTGAGAGTTTTACACTTCCTTTGAAAAACCCTTTGAAAATGAGATGTTATAAAAGTCTCCTTTTTATGAAACTAATATCATTTCTGTGATCCTTGTTGAACCCTTGTCACATTGGTGTGATCGGAATTTCAAAATGATGTCTTTTGATGTAAACTCCCAAAATACTCTTTTAGCCTCTTTTTAAATTTGAGTGGGTATTTGACCCCAAATGTTAACATTGATCTTACCTTGGAAATCTATATTAAATTGTCTTCGATTTGGTATATAGAGCTTTGCATTTGGACCAAAACATGCGCTTTGACGGATCGTGAAACAACTCCGCTAGGTTGTAATAGGGAGAACTCCTGGTTAGCTAAGGGGAGTTTATTATTTTGGTGATAGTTTAGATACCATAGTTGGGGGCCAGGGAGTCCAACTATGAAGATAACTGTCTATCCCTGCTGTGTGCTGGTTTTCAAGAAAAACTAAGTTTTTAACTAATGGGATGCGATGTATTTATGAATTGATGTGTGTTTGTTCCTGTGTGTGCCCGTTTTCAAGAAAAACTTTTTTTAACTAATGGGATGTGATGAATTGGCTTATTGATGGATAAAACTGTGAATGATAATATTGTTGTAATGATTGAATTTTTGGGAAAAGTCTTAATTACATAGGAGACTCTGCCCAAAATTTTATAATATGTTTTCCTATTTAATTCTTTATTAAATTTTTAAATGGCAATAAGAGTGTGTTTTATATATTGTAGTCCTCCTCTTTAATTTAGAATTTTCCTAAAAATATCAGTCTTGTGATATGATGAATTGTGAATGTATGAACTTTGGGTTGTCTGAAGACCTGGGGAATGTGAATCTCAAGCATATGTATTATGTATAGATGTGAAATGTGATTGCTTGTGATGTCGTTGATAATATTGAAATTGAGATGCAATTGATGTAGTTGATGATGTTTAAGTGAGATAATATTGATGTAGTTGATGATGTTGAAATGAGATAATATTGATATGCATGATGACGATATTGAGATAATATGATGTTGAGGTTGATAATGACATTGATGAGAGATAATGTTGATGTGAACTATGTCATTATGTGTGGATATACATGGATACCCATGGGGGTGTATGACGGGTTACCCTAGCGAGGAAGGATTTGTTCCTAGCCAGGTCATACATTGATGGTGCCCATGGTTGTAGGCTGTGTATGTACACGTGGGATGCAATGACCGGTTGGTTAGCCTTGCGAGGATGAATTTGTTCCTAGCCACGGTCAGTGCATCGGTGAGCCCACATTGGTTTGTTATGTATGTACATGGGGGTGCATGGCGGGTTACCCTTGCGAGGAAGGATTTGTTCCTGGCCGGGTCATGCATTGATGATGCCCATGTTTCATACTTCATTTGTATGTGTGGAAATAGAATGAAGGCACTCGCGTACCTATGGGTTTTAATGGGTTGAGAACGCAGGTACTAAGGGGTCATCAGGTTTGGAATTCCCTTGCGACGCTGGTTGATCACCGGGTGGGGGAATGGCCAGTGCACGACAGGGTGACCCTGATAGGCGGTGAATCATTTTTCCTGCGAGATGTTATTTTCGGTGATGGTACCACATTGCATGTTGATAGATGAGTCAGGTGCATGCATCATTCTATGCATAATTGTTTGAGTTGTGAAATGCATTGGATGATTGATTTGTTGAGTGTGTATTGGAATCATAGACTTTTTGTTAATGATTATGGTGACTAATGTTGTTTCTTTCCCAATTGCTGTTTTCTGATGTTGGTTGGTTTTTATATAATAAACTCACCCTTGTATTTGTTGTACCTTGTGGTTGGTACCTGTGATGATCGCGAACTTTCATTCGTGGGAGCAGATAAGCAGCAGTAGGTGACTTTAGAGGGAGATCTTCTTTTTGGTTGGAGCCGCCAAGCCGACGTGATGACGTTGGATTCCTTTTTGGAGAAAGAGTTGTGTTTTGTTAATCAACTCTCTCTTAGTTAGTCTTTGGCTTTTTGTTGATATGTAATTTCAGGTGTATATACACGTAAAGCTAAAGGAAGTTCTAACATGTGGATGACATGTACTAATTTAATAAATATGTATAATGTGTTTAAATATGTAATTGTAATAATTGTAATATGTGTATGATAATTGTATTATCGCGAAAAATTTACCATCATTTTCATAATCAAATTAATGAAGTTTTATTAAAAATTGAAGTTGCACGATTAAGAGTTAGTGATATCGTAACGACGAGGCGGGTCGTTACAGAGTTTCTTCTAGTATTGTATCTAATAGAGATCCTAGATTTACATCCAGATTTTGGGAAAGTTTACATAGAGCTCTAGGAACCAAGTTGAAACTGATGAACAAACTGAACGAACCATTCAGTCTTTAGAAGACTTGTTGAGAGCTTGTATTTTAGAACACAAAGGTAATATGGGGAAAAGGTGCAAATGGTGATGCTACTTAGAAACTGGAAAATGAGATGCGAAAAAGCTATCCGACACTTTTTGAATCAGGTAAATTTTGAAGACGAAATTTTTTGTAGGAGGGGAGAATTGTAACACCTTGAAATTTCAATAACTGCAAATATATATTGTATGAATTATTCTTGTGCAACTGTTGATGTGAGTGTTAAGTTATGTGAGATTTGATTGGTCTATATTTAAATTATTTGTGTGAAATATTAATTAGAGATATTACAAAAATGTTTGAAGAGAAATGACCATATTACCCTTCCCTTGAAACAGAAATTACAGAAATGCCCTTGAGGTGAAAATGACGATAATGCCCTTGGATATTTTTGGTTAGATATTTTAAAATGGAACTTACAAAAATACCTTTGAGCCAAAATTACACAAATACCCTTAGATATTTTGTTGAGATATTTTATAGTGAAAATTACAATCATACCCCTAGGATGAGTGGCAAATTACCATAGTACCCTTAAGGCTAAAATTACCAAGACACCCTTTGATATTTTGTGAAAACTTGATAATATTACAAAGTGCCCTTGGATGACAGATTACCAAAATACTTTTAGTGACAGAAAGTCTCAGAATAGAATTTCTATGAATTTTATACGGTCATAACTTTGAAATTTTATCCAGGAGAATTCAAGCATAAGAAAAATATGGAAAAATGATAAATAGAATCTGTGGAATTTTCTCTTAATTGTAGGATGAATAGCCTTATTCAATAAGATGGTTTAGTAATTTTGATGGACAGAAGCAGAACGAACCAATCAGAATTAAGATAAGAGCAGTCGTGTATGTAAGGTTTGTGTAGCACTCTGTAGACTACTTGTGAGCTATCTATACTGTAATTGAAGTCAATTTCTAGAAATCTCTAGAGTTCTATTATTTAATATTATCCTTTAGGTAGAAGAGTTCAAATTGAACTTTACTTCCTCTTAAGGAATGCCATGTGTGAAGTCATGTTGGAATTGAATTCTTCTTCTTCATGAAAGGTGACACATGGACACAAGGAGAACCACACAATTTTCTTCTCTTTAAGGAAATGAAAACATGATAAGTAGAAAAATATCTTAAGATTCATAAATTAAAATGATAAGATACAATCATGAAGGCTTAAGAAATACCTAGCCACTTGTAAGCCACCATTGATGAAGGAATAAGAAGCCATCATAACCTTGAAATACATGTGGACAAGTATGGCATGAAAAGAAGAAAAATCTTCTCTTATTTCTCCTTGTTGCCCACGTGAAATAGGTAGAATAATGAAGAAGATTCATGAACTTGCCAAGTGGAGGGACATTTGGAAGAAAGTCATCATAGCTTAGAAGATTTTTATAAAGGATAGAAGATATTTAGGAAAACCATTATGAGCTTAGTTAGAATGAAATGGAATGAGATGAAACTAAGTTCTAATGAAACCAAATGGGAGTAACTAGCTAGAAAGGGTAGAAATGTCTTTGAATATTTTATTATTTCCAAACTCTATATAAAGGGAGGAAGGCCTTAAGTGGAAGTCACATTCAAGACTCCATTCTTCCACCTATTCCACGTGAAACCTCTCTTTCATTTCACTTTCATCCTTTCATTTTCAAAGCATAAAGAGACCCCACTTCCTTGAAGAATCACGTGTAGAAGCTAGTACCATTAGGAAGGAGATAGACAAGCTTCATAAGAGGTTATAAGGTATGTATGGGAACCTTTATGATAAAGATAGTTTAAGTCTTATTTGTGTTTGAATAAGTGTTTAAAGTTCTGTGAAATATGACTTGTATCTGAGTAATTATTGGATTCAAAGTTATAGTTACATGATTGAGTGCCTGAATAAGGTTTTATGTGTTGTTGAATGTTTCTATGAATCTCTGTACATGAATGATATGTTGTGTTTTGTACATAAGTAATAAGCTGAGTTCTGTACATGATTTATGTTGATTTTCTAAATAAATCATGTGAGACAATGATTGGAAGATTTATATTGAATATTTGAGTTTATGAAAACAATGAGATATGCATAAGTGAATCAGTCTCATGTGTATCATAAGAGTTGCTTCAGAGAGGAGGTGTGTATAAGAGTTGCCTCAGAGAGGAGGTGTGTCAAATAGCTGCAAGAATTGAGTTCGAGCGTTCAGACAAGAGGAGTCTGAGCTGGGGGGTGACTCTTGCGGTGGGGAAATCACGCCACCCATGATAATCACATGAAGTGTGGGTGAGAATCCTGTGCAACACCGGGGGACCCTGACTGATCATTTCAGTTCTGTGCCACTGGGATGGGGCTATCTTGACAGTTGGTACCACATCATAAGAGTTTAAGAGAATCATGCATCATGATAAGAGTATAAGAGAATCATACATCATATAGAAATTTTGAGGAAGTTGTTATAAATATCTGCATATTGAATATGTTCTGTTGTTTAAATTATATTTATCATAAACTTACCCTGTATTTGTGTCTGTGGTTGACACATGCTATGACCTCGATTTTATTTGGGCGAGCAGATGAACAGCAAAGAGAGACCACTAGCTGTTTATAAGAAGAGGATTTTGTTTGAAGATGATATGTTTGAAGATGTATTCTTTTGTTACAGAGTGTTTTGAATTAGTTGTACTATGTAATAGAACCAATGTCAATTTGTAATCTTATTATATATATTACTTCAGATTTATAAATATTACTTAGTAATGAAATTTTCTTAGAATATCAGTTATTGGCAAAATTTATTCAATTGGGTGCTCTTAAGTAAGTTGAAAAGAATTTTCATTAAAAATCAATAATAACAAGATCGTAAGTTGAGGCGTTACAGAGGGCATTAGGTTGTTACTTGCATATGCATGTTTAATGCACTTTAAATTGTTTCAAATGGATGTTAAAAGTGCATTTTTGAATGTTACAGTGAGGAAGAGATATATGTTGATCAACCTCGTGAATTTATTGATTGCAAACATCCTAACCATGTTTTCAAATTAAGAAAAACTTTGTATGGTTTGAAACAAGCACCAAGGTCCTGGTATGAGAGATTAAACAACTTCTTGCTTATCCAATCTTTCATAAGAGGACATGTTGACAAAACCTTGTTCATTAAGAAGCATGACAATGATACCTTGTTGGTTCAAATCTATGTGGATGATATTATATTTGGTTCAACTAATCAATCTATGTACATAGAATTTTCTGTCTCAATGCAAAGTGAATTTGAGATGTCAATGATGGGGGAGCTCACATTCTTTCTAGGACTACAAGTCAAGAAAATGAAGAATGGAAATTTCCTTAGTCAAGCCAAGTATTGCCTAGAGATGATCAAAAAATTTGAAATGGAGAAGAGTAAGGATGCTGCAACCGAAAGATAGGGCCTTGAAGCCCGAAGGCATGTGAGAAAAACAAAATTTTTCAAGCGGAAACACACATACCACACAAGAATCATTCTTTAGGACATAGATGTTACCTTGTTTATATTCGAAATTTGATGATCAAGGATAGGCTTGAAGATACAAGCCCTCTAATGTTGATCCACACCACTTCTTGTCAAGACTCAAGAACACTTCTTGAAGGCTACCAACAAACACCAAAGGAGGCAGGCTAGGCACACCAATGGAGAGGAAGAAGGTTAGGTTTCAAAGTGTTTTTACTTATTTAAGAGGCTTACCAATAGATGATATTGGTGGCTGAATTTTCAGCCAAAACTCACACAAAGGGGCACGTGAAAATAGAGGAAAGTAGATAGGGTTTTTCCTCTAAAAACTATTAGAGAACTATGATCACAATAGCACACTTTATAGAAGAGTTTGAGTCAGATTTTTTTAACCAAAAATTCTGATCATGAAGCATCCCACACGTGAAGAAAAGATAGAGTTGTTGCATTTCAAAAATTGCCAACAACCTCCTATCTTATCCTCCTAAGACCAAGTCAATTAATTGGGATTTATTTTTTTGTCAAATGATAATCATATATCAGCCGTATGTAAGCCCATAATCAGCCCTCAAACTTCTTCCTAAAATCTAGGACATGATTGTAACACCCTAATATTTTAATAACTGTACAATAGAAGTTGTATGAATTATTCTTGTTGACATGAATGTTAGGTTATGTGAAATTTGAGTAGTCTATATTTAAATTATTTGGGTAAATATTGATTAAAGATATTACAAAAGTGTTTGAAGAGAAATGACCATATTACCCTTACTATTAAACAAAAATTACAGAAATGTCCTTAGGGTAAATATTACATAAATACCCTTGGATATTTTTAAAATTACCACAATACCCTTGATATTAAAATTGTCTGAGACACTCTTAGAAATTTTGTAAAAACCTAATAAAATTACAGAATACTCTTAGATGACAGGTTATCAAAATATTTTGTGATAGAAAATACTAGAATAGAATTTCTATGAATTTTATAAGATAATAAATTTGAAACTTTATTTAGAAGAATTCAAACTTCAGAAAAATATAAAAAATGATAGACAAGATCTATGAAACTTTCTCTTAATTGTAGGATGCATAAACTTTTTTAATAAATTGGTTTAGTACTTTTGATGGTCAGAAGAAGTATTGGATAGTCAAGGCTAAGATAAAGAGCAGTTTTATATGTAAAGTCCTTATAACACTCGGTATAGACTATTTACGAGCAAATTATATTGTAATTGAAGTAAGTCTCTGGAAAACTTTAGAATTACATTATTCAATATTATCTTTAGGAAGAAGAATTCAAATTGAACTTGACTTCCTCTTAAAAAATGCCATGTATAAGGTAAAAATAAAAATTAGATTAATTTTCTTCATTTACAAAATGACATGGTATGTGTATAAATGAAACCAAATTCCACGTGAAAAGCAAGGATAAGGAGGAAGATTCATGAACTTGGACACTTGGAAAGGCAAGCTTTAAGATCAAAACAAGTGGTAGGACACTTGTATGGCTTATAATGAACCTAGAAGATTTTTTTATAAAGTAATGGAATCATAATGAACTTGGTTGGAATCTAAAAGAATAAGGATAAATTTAGTTAGAATCTAGTGGAATGAAGGGAAACTAAGTTAGAATGGAACTAAATAAGGATGATTAGTTTAGAAGGGCAAAAATGTCCTTGAATATTTTATTAATTTCCAACCACTATATAAAGGCAAGGGGGGTTCCAAAATGAAGTCATTTTCAAAGCCACTCCTATACAAGAGCTACACGTGAATACTCCCTCAATATACCTTTCATTTAACTTTCATTCTTTTTTTTCAAAGCCTAAAACAAAGTAGAAGAGACCCCACCTCCTAGGAAAATAACGTGGAAGAAGATAGCCAAGTAGGAAGAGAAAAACAAGCTTTCTAGGAGAATACAAGGTATGTATAGGGAAGCTTTATGATAAAGATAGTTTAAGTGTTGTTTTTGTTTGAATAAGTGTTTGAATGTTCATGTGGTGTTGAGTGTTTCCATGAATCTCTATGAAGTTCACATGTTGCTAAAAGTTTCTATAAATTTCTCTAAGTTCCATGTGTTGCTGAGTGTTTCTAAAAATCTCTGTACATGAATAATATGCTGAGATTCTGTACATGAATATAAAGTTGAGTTCTATACTTTATGTTGAGTTTCTGAGTGAAATAAATATGAGTTGATGAAAAGAGTTATGAAAAAAGTGAATCAGTTTCATATGTTTCATGTGTAAAAGAGTTGCCTCACAGAGGAGGTGTATATAAGAGTTACCTCAGAGAGGAGATATAAGAGTTGCCTCAAAGAGGAGGTGTGTCAGATAGCTGTAGGAACTGAGTTCGAGCGTTCAGACAAGAGAGGTCTGAGCTGGGGGGTGACTTGGCAGTGGGGAAATCACACCACCCATGATGATCACATGAAGTGTGGGTGAGAATCCTGTTGCAACACTGTGAGACCCTGACTGATCATTTCAGTTTTGTACCACAGGGATGGGACTATCTTGACTATTGGTACCAATTAATAAGAGTCTAAAAGAATCATGCATTTTTTAAGGATGTTGTCATATGTTTTATTTGCTTAAATTATGTTTATCATAAACTTATCCTGTATTTTGTGTCTGTGTATTGACACCTACTATGACCCCGATTTGGTTTGGGTGAGTAGATGAACAGTGAAAAGGAATTGGCAGGTTGTTTTGATGAAGGACTATATTGAAGACGTTTGATGGAAGATGTTTTGTTATGATGAAATATTTGAGTTGCTTGTAATGTGTAATAGAACAAATATTGGACTATATTGTATTTTATGTTGTACCGAACCTTTAAATATTAATTAGTGATGAAATTTATTTGAAATCGGTCATTAGTAAACTTTAGTTTGCTATTTTATCTACAAAAGGAGAAGTATTTTCATTAAAAATCAATACAACATAAAGTGAAAATTTGAGGCGTTACAATAGTGGTATCAGAGCATGTTTGTTTCTTAGGACTGTGTGTTATGTGTTTGCTGTGCTTCTCTGTGTTATATGTTTTCTGTATTTTGTTATAACTTGTGAACTGTGTTTTATGAAATATTTTTTGGAATATAGGAATAAGAATTTTATAGTACTAATCTGTGGTGACTGTTCAGGGAAAATGATTCCCATGAATAAAACTTTCTTTGTGATTGATTATCAATTTCAAGAGGAACATGAGACTTTGATTGTACCATGGACCAATGACAGAAGAATCTTTTGCCAAACAGACTATTATATCTATTAAATACTCCAGCACATCGTGTACAAAATATTATCATATAGAAGAAGTCGGACAGAACTTCTAAAGAATAAATGAAATGACGTAGTAGTAGGAGTAGAAAATGGTGTGTAAAATATATGAAAATAACCCCTAGTAGTAGTTAGGAGTAGTTGTGAGTTATAAATGATGTAGAAATAACTTTCTAAGGTGTAGTTGTAGAAGTAATATAAATCTTGTAACTTTATATATATATATATATGTATATATATATATATATATATATATATTAGTATATAAAATGTCTGTAAATGTGTTTTTATTTATTTCTAACCCATTAACTTAAAATGTTTTAGTAAAAAGAAATGGCTAGAAGGAACGATCGTGCTATAGCTAATGCTCTCCAAGCCTTAGCTCAGGCCCTAGGGAATCAAAATAGAGGAGGAACTATGGGAGCTAATGAGTATCAAGGGTTAAACCGTTTTCAACGAAACAATCCCCTTACAAGGGAGGGTACAACCCTGCTGGTGCTCAAAATAGGATACGAGAAATTGAGAAAATCTTCCAAGTCATGGCATGTCCGGAGGAGCAGAAGGTTGTTTTTGGCACCCACACTTTAGTAGAAGAAGCTGAGTACTGGTGGGAAAACACCCGCCAATGCTTAGAGGCTGAAGGTCGAGTTGTGACCTGGGAAATCTTTAAGAAGGTATTCCTAGAAAAGTATTTTCCTGAGGATATTAGAAATAAAAAAGAAATGGAATTTTTAGAACTCAAACAAGGAAACATGACTGTAGCAGAATATGCGGTTAAATTTGAAGAGCTAGTTAGGTATTTTCCTCATTATCAAGGTATGGAAGGTGAAAGTTCAAAGTGTGTTAAGTTCTTAAATGGATTGAGGCCTGAGATTAAGCAAGCTGTGAATTACCAAGGTGTGCGTCAATTCTCTCAACTAGTAAACATGTGCAGAATTTATGATGAAGATTCTTGTAACAACTCCTTTTACTCTTTCGTGCTTGATTGATTTTAGATGAAATCTTGTGACCACTTTGGATTAGGATCAGATTAGTTATAAATTTTATGAAAATTCTTTTCGCTTTGCTTGCACATGTTACCAGTCGTTTATATTATAAACGAATTCTCTCTTCACGGTGTAATTATAATGATCAAGTACAGTCCAACAATACAGACCAAAGTATAGTTCATTATACAGTCCCAAATACAAGCCAACGTAAAATACAAATAATTTAAATTCTAGTACAAATCATCAACACATCTTCATCATCTTTTCTTCAAAATCCTTCTCAGCTTATGC
>PYAF01005660.1:142067-156064 GCA_007407185.1 Glycine tomentella
AAGTTATGCCTGGGGTTCTTGATAAATTAAATCTAGCAGCGCAGTATCGTATTATGTGAACATGTTGGGAAAAGAATTTGAGAAAATGTTTTGGAAAAATTTAATCACGTTTGCTATAAAAGGAATTTAAATAAGTCTTCCGCTGAAAACTCTAGTACCAAGATGAGTAACAACCGGAGTACTACGGGGTGTTACATTTGGTGTGACCAATTCTCCGGCTGTATTTATGGATTACATGAATAGAATTTTTCATCCTTATCTTGACAAATTTGTAGTGGTATTCATTGATGATATCTTAGTATACTCTAAAACTAGAGAAGAGCATGCCGAACATTTGAAGATTGTTTTACAAACTTTAAAAGATCGGCAAATTTATGCTAAGATGTCTAAGTGTGACTTTTGGTTAGAAAAAGTAAATTTCTTAGGTCATGAAATATCTAAAGGGGGAATTTCAGTGGATCCTTCTAAAGTGAAAACTGTACTTAATTGGGAACGACCTAAGTCAGTTACAGAAATCAGAAGTTTCTTAGGATTAGCAGGGTATTATAGAAGATTTATTAAGGATTTTTCTAAAATAGATTTACCTTTGACCACATTGACTAGGAAAGGTCAAGCTTTTGTATGGAATACACAGTGTGAGGAAAGCTTTCAAACTCTCAAAAATAAATTAACTATAGCACCTATGTTAGTTTTACCATATTTAGAAAAACCTTTTGAAGTATATTGTGATGCATCCAAAATGGGTTTAGGAGGAGTTCCAATGCAAGATGGAAAGGTGGTAACCTATGCATCTAGACAATTGAAAGAAAATCCATGAAAGAAATTATCCTACTCATGATTTAGAATTAGCAGCTATGGTGTTTGCATTGAAAATTTGGAGACATTATTTGTATGGCTCACATTTTGAGGTTTTTAGTGATTATAAGAGTTTGAAATATTTGTTTAGCCAAAAGGAATTAAATATGAGACAAAGGAGATGGATGGAATTTTTGAAAGACTATGACTTTGAACTTAAATATCATCCTGGAAAAGCCAATGTGGTGGCAGATGCTTTGAGTAGAAAATCTTTGATGATATCTGCACTAATGATTAGGGAATGGATTTGTTAAAACAATTTAGAGATCTTAGTTTACTATGTGAAACTATGCCGGTAAGTGTAAAGTTGGGAGCTTTGCAAGTTTCTAATGAGTTTCTGAAGGAAATAGGAAGTAAACAAAGATCTGATTCTTTCCTAAGAACCATACTGGAAAATATATCCAATGGAGGGCATAGTGAATTTAAAATAGGACCAGATGGTATATTAAGATTACAAGGGAGAATTTGTGTGCCTAATGAACCTGAACTTAAGAGAATAATTTTAGAAGAGGGACACAAAAGTAAATTGAATATTCATCCAAGAGCCACTAAAATGTATCAAGATTTAAAAATTATTCTGGTGGCCAAAAATGAAAAAGGAAATAAGTGAATATGTGTATTCTTGTTTAGTTTGTCAGAAATCTAAGATAGAACATCAAAAACCTTCTGGCATGTTACAGTCTCTAGAGATACCTCAATGGAAATGGGATAGCATATCCATGGATTTTGTTACCGCGTTACCTAAGAGTCCTAAAGGTTTTGACTCCATATGGGTAGTAGTAGATCGATTAACTAAATCTACTCATTTTATTCCCATTAAAATTAGGTATTCTTTAGAAAAGTTGACAAGTTTGTACATAAGTGAGATTGTGAAATTACATGGAGTTTCTTCTAGTATTGTGTCTGATAGAGATCCTAGATTTACTTCTAGATTTTGGGAAGTTTACATAAGGCTCTGGGAACCAAATTGAAACTAAGTTTAGCTTATCATCCACAAACTGATGGACAAATTGAACGAACTATTCAGTCTTTAGAAGACTTGTTGAGAGCTTGTGTTTTAGAACACAAAGGAAACTGGGGAGATTTTCTGCCTTTGATAGAATTTTCCTACAACAATAATTTTCACTCCCTCTATTAATATGGCACCATATGAGGCTTTGTATGGTAGAAAGTGCAGAACTCCTCTGTGTTGGATGGAGTCAGGAGAAAACTTAATTATAGGACCATAAATTATACAGCAGACTACAGATAAAGTTAGATTAATTCAGGAAAAGATGAAAGCTGCTCAAAGCAGACAAAAGAGTTATCATGATCAGAGAAGAAAAGATTTAGAATTTGCTGTGGGAGATTATGTATTCTTAAGAGTAAATCCTTGGACTGGAGTTGGGAGAGCTCTGAAATCCTGAAAGCTTACACCACGTTTTGTCGGACCTTTCCAAATCATTAAAAGAGTCGGACCAGTAGCTTACCAAATTGCCTTACCCCTAAAACTTTCAAATCTTCATGATGTTTTTCACGTATCTCAATTACGTAAATATATTCATGATCCTTCACATGTGATTGAGTTAGATGATGTACCAATAAAGGATAATTTAACTTATGAAACATTACCGGTGAGAATTGAGGATAGAAGGATCAAATCTCTAAGAGGAAAAGAAATTCCTTTAGTAAAGGTGATCTGGGAAACAGTGTAAATGGTGATGCTACTTGGGAACTGGAAAGTGATATGCGGAAGAGTTATCCGACCCTTTTTGAATCAGGTAAATTTCGAGGGCGAAATTTTTTTTGTAGAAGGGGAGAATTGTAACACCCTAATATTTTAATAACTGTAAAATAAATGTTGTATGAATTATTCTTGTTGACATGAATGTTAGGTTATGTGAAATTTGAGTAGTCTATATTTAAATTATTTGGGTAAATATTGATTAAAGATATTACCAAAGTGTTTGAAGAGAAATGACCATATTACCCTTACTATTAAACAGAAATTATAGAAATGTCCTTAGGGTAAATATTACATAAATACCCTTGGATATTTTGAAAATTACCACAATACCCTTGATATTAAAATTGTCTGAGACACTCTTAGAAATTTTGTGAAAACCTGATGTAATTACAGAATACTCTTAGATGACAAGTTATCAAAAATATTTTGTGATAGAAAATACTAGAATAGAATTTCTATGAATTTTATAAGATAATAACTTTGAAACTTTATTTAGAAGAACTCAAACTTCAGAAAAATATGGAAAAATGATAGACAAGATCTATGAAATTTTCTCTTAATTGTAGGATGCATAAACTTTTTAATAAAATGGTTTAGTAATTTTGATGGTCAGAAGAAGTATTGGACAGTCAAGGCTAAGATAAAGAGCAGTTTTATATGTAAAGTCCATATAACACTCGGTGTAGACTATTTATGGGCAAATTATAATGTAATTGAAGTAAGTCTCTGGAAAACTTTAGAATTACATTATTCAATATTATCTTTAGGAAGAAGAATTCAAATTAAACTTGACTTCCTCTTAAAAAATGCCATGTATAAGGTAAAAATAAAAATTAGATTAATTTTCTTCATTTACAAAATGACATGGTATATGTATAAATGAAAGCAAAATAAAAATTTTCCTTGGCCTAGCATAAGTCCACGTGAAAAGCAAGGATAAGGAGGAAGATTCATGAACTTGGACACTTGGAAAGGCAAGCTTTAAGATCAAAACAAGTGGTAGGACACTTGTATGGCTTATAATGAACCTAGAAGATTTTTTTATAAAGTAATGGAATCATAATGAACTTGGTTGGAATCTAAAAGAATAAGGATAAATTTAGTTAGAATCTAATGGAATGAAGGGAAACTAAGTTAGAATGGAACTAAATAAGGATAATTAGTTTAGAAGGGCAAAAATGTCCTTGAATATTTTATTAATTTCCAACCACTATATAAAGGCAAGGGGGTCCAAAATGAAGTCATTTTCAAAGCCACTCCTATACAAGAGCTACACGTGAATACTCCCTCAATATACCTTTCATTTCACGTTCATTCTCTCTTTTTCAAAGCCTAAAACAAAGTAGAAGAGACCCCACCTCCTAGGAAAATCACGTGGAAGAAGATAGCCAAGTAGAAAGAGAAAAACACGCTTTCTAGGAGAATACAAGGTATGTATAGGGAAGCTTTATGATAAAGATAGTTTAAGTATTGTTTTTGTTTGAATAAGTGTTTGAATGTTCATGTGTTGTTGAGTGTTTCCATAAATCTCTATGAAGTTCACATGTTGCTAAAAGTTTCTATAAATTTCTCTAAGTTCCATGTGTTGCTGAGTGTTTCTAAAAATTTCTGTACATGAATAATATGCTGAGAGTTTGTACATGAATATAAAGTTGAGTTCTATACTTTATGTTGAGTTTCTGAGTGAAATAAATATGAGTTGATGAAAAGAGTTATTAAATAAGTGAATCAGTTTCATATGTTTCATGTGTATAAGAGTTGTCTCACAGAGGAGGTGTATATAAGAGTTACCTTAGAGAGGAGGTATAAGAGTTGCCTTAAAGAGGAGGTGTGTCAGATAGCTGCAGGAACTGCGTTCGAGCGTTCAGAAGAGAGAGGTCTGAGCTGGGGGGTGACTTGGCAGTGGGGAAATCACACCACCCATGATGATCACATGAAGTGTGGGTGAGAATCCTGTTGCAACACTGTGAGACCGATCGTTTCAGTTCTGTGCCACAGGGATGAGGCTATCTTGACTGTTGGTACCAATTAATAAGAGTCTAAAAGAATCATGCATTTTTTAAGGATGTTGTCATATGTTTTATTTGCTTAAATTATGTTTATCATAAACTTACCCTGTATTTTGTGTCTGTGGTTGACACTTACTATGATCCTGATTTGGTTTGGGTGAGTAGATGAACAGTGAAAAGGGATTGGCAGGTTGTTTTGATGAAGGACTGTATTGAAGATGTTTGATTGAAGATGTTTTCTAATGATGAAATATTTGAGTTGTTTGTAATGTGTAATAGAACAAATATTGGACTGTATTGTATTTTATATTATACCGAACTTTTAAATATTAATTAGTGATGAAATTTATTTGAAATCGGTCATTAGTAAACTTTAGTTTGCTATTTTATCTACAAAAGAAAAAGTATTTTCATTAAAAATCAGTACAACATAAAGTGGAAATTTGAGGCGTTACAAAGATCATGATAAGATGCTAGTTGAATTCAAATTCAAATCTAGCTCTTATCTTCTCCTTTTGATATGAAACTAACTACTATAGTTAATTCATATTTAAATTCAAATATTTAAATTTAAAATTTAAATTATCAAATTTAAATATTAGATAATTAATTTACTATTTAAATTAATCAATAATATCTTGGACTATTCAAGCCCATTAACTCCATTCATGAGCCCCTCTATCTTTAAGATAAGTATCCAAACTCTTTCTTGGGCCAACAACCATTATTAGGCCCAAAACCTTTAATGCTATAATGTCATGACAATAAAGTGTTAGTGTGTGACTCATTAGGTCCAACATAGCTATTGACATAAATGAGTTTGGGCCCAACAATGCCACTACTCATTTAATGACAACACAGAGCACTAGCAATGCTTTGTTGCCTCAGAACTAGTTAGGTAAATGACAAGATCATCCTATTAAATTTATTTGGTTTCCGTATGTATTTCCTTTCGTCTCGGTTACCTTCCCACAAAACCTAGGGTAAGGAAACGTATCTGCCCTTGCGGTCTAGGATAAGCTTTAATATGAAATACGGAGTCTCCAATTTTACTGACTCTGAAGGCAAATCATCTCATGATTTCTTTTACTATGCATAGGTTCCCGAGTCCCGTAATTATCATCCCGATTTCTCCGGTTTACAGATAACCTAATCGCTCACAGAGATTTGACGAATTCATTCAGCTAGTCACCTACACTCGTGTTCTTTCAGGACATGCCCAAAGGTATACCTATGTGTCTCCATGTTTCAGGCAGACGAGGTATACAATCAAAGCATGTCTTCTAGAACACAGTCTAGGTGAAAACTTTTGGTCTAAGGAAAGACTCACCCAAATAATAAGAGACTACTCTAATGATACTATTTGAGAGATTTCCTCATAGAGTCTCTTTGTGAGTCAGTTCAGTGCGAGCTATACCCTTTTAGGTCCACCCATGACTTTAGCTAAGACATCTCCATGTCTATAGCTCATGAGGTCTTTACCTTGTATCTGCATACAAGTAGTTAAGTTGTGCTAGTCTTACCCGAAATCACTGATCCCCATTCTCTGTGTCTCTAGACTAGTAACTTAAAATTTAGGAGTAGACATCTGGTATCCTTTAATCCTCATGATCGTGATCCCATCACTGATACTCAAGAGATACCTATTCTATTCCAAGGGTTTTAGACAGAATATGAAACAAGACAAAGAGCGCTTATAATTTATTCATGACAATTTGAAAAGTACATGTACGTCCTAATCTAATGAAAATATTGTCTCTAGGACATCCATATACTAACAGCAACTGCTATGGCTACATCAACTTATCTTGATTCACATGACAAAGGAAAAAGTGTTGATTGGTCTAAATATAGAGGAACAATTGGATCTTTATTATACTTAACTGCAAGTAGACCTGATATTATGTTAACTGTTTGCTTATGTGCTAGATACCAAGAAAATCCCAAAGAGTCTCACCTAACTGCAGTCAAAAGGATTCTCAAATATCTCAAGTCTAGAGCAAGAGTTTGACTTTGGTATCCTAAAGGTGCATCACTCAACATAGTTGGATATTCTGATTCTGATTTTGCATAGTGCAAATTGGATAGGAAGAGCACTGGTGGAACATGCCACTTGTTAGGCAGCTCACTAATCTCTTGGCACTGCAAGAAGTAATCCTATGTTGCTTTATCAACTGCTGAAGCTAAGTATATCTCTGCTGGAAGCTACTCTGCACAAAGCCTTTGGTTGAAGTAACAACTCCAAGATTTTGGTGTTGAGATAAAGGAAATACCCCTGCTTTGTGACAATACAAGTTCCATCAACATATCCAAGAATCCA
The DNA here is from genome assembly GCA_007407185.1 of Glycine tomentella. Classification (NCBI taxonomy): domain Eukaryota; kingdom Viridiplantae; phylum Streptophyta; class Magnoliopsida; order Fabales; family Fabaceae; genus Glycine; species Glycine tomentella. Next base: position 148,978 of record PYAF01005660.1, read on the forward strand.
ATTATGCATTCAAGGACTAAACACATTGAGATAAGGCAGCACTTCCTCAGGGATCACATCCAAAAGTGTAATATCAAAATTTAGTCTAATATATGCTAGCATGCTTTTTAATGTGTCTATCTACATCTAATTTGGCTATTCATCACATTTGACTCAACATTCGAAATATGATGCATAATCATTGTTCATTCTACAATATTCACTGGAATAATCAATTAAGTGTCAAAATAATCGATTAATTGATCTTTAAAAGCATTTTAGAAACAAATTTATGCTTATGTGATTGATTACCTTGTCGAGTTAATCGATTACTCTCTGTTTAAAATGACTTCATGAAATTTGTTTGCTCTGGATTAATCAATTACAACAACGAATTAATCGATTATGCATGCTAAATAAGCTTTTTCAAAATAAACTTAGACTGGAGTAATCGATTACTGAGTGTTAACTCTACTTTTTTCTCACTGGAGTAATCGATTATGCTTCATTTTAATCTGTTTTCTTCCTTCTTTGCTTATTTTTCAATTTTACACTGCTCTTTTTGCATTTAAGCCAAATAGAGGGAGAAGATTATTGAACATTATATGACAAAATGAAAATAACTGAATCTTATTTTGCTCTATGAATCTATGTTTCTGCAACTTAAGCAATATTACCTAAAATAAGGGGAGCAATCTAAGAATCTATCTATGCTTATGCAAAGCTTCTTAACACTTGAAATTAACAAAAGGCTAAGTTTATTTCATGTTAAGATTAAAACTCCTAGATTTATCTCTCTTATGTACTTAACAATGTTCAATTGATATTTGGCATGATCAAAGCCAAAAAGGGGGAGATTGTTGAATATAGGAGGAGCTGAAGAAGAAGATCAAGGATAAGTCACTTGAAGGTTTTAGCTTTTTACATGTCATTCAATTGAAGACATTTGTAATTTGTAGAATGGTTTAAGAAGGCTTATCTTGTGATCCTTGCATTGCATAAAGCATAAATATATTCATGCATAAATGTTTTAAGAAAAGAACTTAAGAGTTTATTTGTGCACATGATACATGCCATATTTTAGCTACTTTCGAGATTATAATGCTGGCACTTATCTTTTAATTTTAGTAAATTTGTTGATTAATTTGCCCTTAACCTAGTTGATTTATATTTTGTGTAAATATATAGGGTGTTTGATAACCCGATGTTGCATCGCTTCAAAACAATTAAACTACACTAATTATATAGCACATAATTAATCTAGGTCGACTCAGAGACATGATCAATATGGTTCCAACTTCAATTCACTAATAAACAGTTGGGAGTTTTTGTCAAACAGTTCGCATGCGATAAGTAACAATTGCAGAAAAACGTATAAACTAATGCGAATTGATAAGAAATAATGTAAAACAGATTAAAGAGCATCGATCCAATTCACCAAACCAAGCAATGGTAATTATCATAGTTCTCAGATAATGATTCTATAATGAAAATTCATTCAATTTCATTCGAAGCAGTTCAGTCGAATTAACTCCTAAATTAATTGAAATCACAACCTAATTGAAATATCATCCAACTAATCTGTGATTAAAATTCAAAATTAGGAAATGAATCCATAACCTAATCCATTTTCAATCCTAAACACATTCATAATCATGAAAATTGAATAGAGATTGAAGAAGAAAGTGAACATTTACACAGAAATTGAAATACTAAACTAGAACTCAAATTCCCTTTTGCTTGGACTGGATCCTTGGATTCATTGATTATTTAGCCTTCCATAATCATCATCAATGAAAGACCCACAAAATTAGTGCAGGAGCAATGAAGAACAGAAACGAAAATGAAGAAAAAAATGAAGAACATCAAGAACAATGAAGAACAATTGAGAGAAAATTTTTAATTCTGAAAACTTAAAAGGGAAAATGTAAATTCTGTTTTTGCTAAAATGTAATGTGTGTACTTCACTTACTAATTGCACTAGCATATAGTGACTAAGTCAGAAGGAAAGGATGAGCCATGAGTAGGCCCATCTAATCTAATTAATTATGCTAATTACACCTATAAAAACGCAACTCGAAGCCCAAAAATTCAAGTGTAGAGGTTTTGACTTCCATTTGGAGTTCTGTAGAGCTCTCTTTGTCCTGCACAAGGAAGATAGGTCTGTTGGATATAGGGGGAGCAACAAGAAGATTGAAGCTTTTGACTTGGAAGAATGTTTGCTTTTCACATGCTTTGAAGATTGAAATCTAAAATGAAGTGTATGAGAAGCCAATCTATTGATCCTTGCATTTGCATCATATAATCATTTACATGCTTAAGTGTTTTCATCAAAGAATCAAAGCTATTTTGAAAAAGAAGTAAATTAGAAATGTTTTGGAAAAATACAATTCTTTTGTTTTAATCGATTACACATATTCTGTCCTTGCATAGATATCTTTAATGAGGTTGTTGACAACACGAACTCCAGCAACAGCCTCATCAAAGATAAGCATCTTACCAAGTTGGGGATGGTCAAGATCCCTTATGGTTGGCAAATGGCTGGACAACAACTCCCTGCTGCTGTACAAGAAGAGGAAGCTGATGAAGAAGATGAAGATAAAGGCCCTGCTGAACCATCCTACAGTCCATTTGAATCTCTTATGATTCAAAAGATGGATGCCTTATTGTCACTGCATCATAAGCACAGGGCTGAGACTAATTCATCTTTGGAGGAGATGAAATCTAGGCTAGAAAACATAGAAGCTAGGCTTGTCTTTGATGATTTTGATAAACTAGTTTAGGTTTCTTGTATTTTCTGTTATTGCTTTACTTTGTCTTTTTTTTTTTTTTTGTTTTCTGATTCATGTATTGTCTTTCCCTTTGATTAATGAAATTTGCATTTTTTTTTTCTCATTATTGTTGTGCTATCTTTTGCCTTTGAAAAGTCAAATAGGGGGAGAAAAATTGATTGATAACTTGATTGGAAACTAACTCTGTTTTGCTCTCTGTTCTGCTCTATTTTTTGTTGCATTTTTACAAATTGATGAATGACGAAAATTATCTAAGGGGGAGCCAAATAAGTTAGGGAAGCTAACTAATGGAAGTAAATGATCAATGTTTATACAAACAGATATCTTAACACTTGTTCTTGGCAAAGAGACTGATTTGTTTTCAGGTTAACAAAGTTCAAACAATATTCAAGACTTCAATCTTTTTCATCCCTCAAAGCACTTCAAATCTTTAACACATAGTCAATCAATATTTGGCATGTTCAAAGAAAAAAAGGGGGAGATTGTTGGATATAGGGGGAGCAACAAGAAGAATGAAGCTTTTGACTTGGAAGAATGTTTTAAGCTTTTCACATGCCTTTGAAGATTGAAATCCAAAAGAAGTGTATGAGATAACAATCAGTTGATCCTTGCATTTGCATGCATATAATCATTTACATGCTTAAATGTTTTCATCAAAGAATCAATGCTATTTTGAAAAAGAAGTAAATTAGAAATATTTTTGGAAAAATGCAACTCTTCTGTTTTAATCGATTACACAATAGTATAATCGATTATTTGCTTAAGTTTTAAATCTGGAAAAGCATTGAAGAACATTTTAATCGATTACATAGTGTAAAACAAAAGTAATGCATTGCTGCTTTAATCAATTACCATAGGCAGTAATCGATTACACAAGCTATCTTGAAAATCATGTTTCACTGATTTAATCAATTACCATATATTGTAATCGATTACATAAGCTTGTTTCTTAAGGAACCTTCATTGCCTTAATCAATTAGCAAACATTGTAATCGATTACACAAGAGGCTTCAGATATAAAACTTCACTGCTTTAATCGATTAGAGCTCGGTTTAATCGATTATTTTGTTCATTGTTAAACCTAGAATTCAGCCTTGAACACTTTAATCGATTAAGTGATAATTTAATCGATTACATGAGTCATTTTAATCGATTATTTAGCGCGTGTAATTGATTACAGTCTGTTATGAAGTTATAAATATTTCTAAGGCTTGACTTGATACATTAACTTGAATACTTCGAAATTTCTGAATACACACAAGCCTTCTCAAAGTTGTAAAGTGATTTCCTGGGTAAACTAAAGTCTTGTCCCACTCTTTAATCTTCATGGGTTTTGAATCATTTCTTAGGCAAGAATTCTCAAAGAAGTTTTGGAGAGCATGTTCTGAAATCTTTTTTTCTCATTCAACTCTGATTGGTAAACCACATGCATTCATATTCATTAGATCATCAGGTTGTTTCTCTCCATAATCTTTGATTGTAATTTTTTTTTTGCAAATTTTGTTATTTGATACTATTGTAAAGAGTTCTTTGAAGCTTGTTCTGGAGTAGTGTTCTCTAGGGAAGAATAGACAGAGTAGTGTTCTCAGGTTCTTGATCACTAGAAGTCTAATAGGATTTTAAATTTCTATTCTTCATCTAGTGTTGATAAAGTGTGTATGATATAAAACTTGTAAGAACTAAATTTTACAATAGTGGAACTCTAATCTAATGTTGATTAGAAGAAACTGGATGTAGCTTCTCTTGAGAAGTGAATCAGTATAAATTGCTTGTGTTGATTTTCTTTATCTCTATCTCCACAAGTCATCTTGTTCATTGTTCTTGGTGTTATTATCATTACTCAACAAGTTCTATTTTTGAGCTATTGATTTCTTGTGCTGAGTAATTTGATTGATTAAAAGTATTCTTGGTTTAAAAGTGATTAAGATCCTTTGACTCTGATTTTATAAATAATTTTAAACGACCAAATTTTAACCAATTCACCCCTCTTGATTATTGTGGGTATTCCTATTGTTTTCAATTGGTATCAAGAGCAGGTTCTTGAGTGTTATTCAAGATCACTATCTTTCTTTAAAAAGAAAATGAATATCACACAAATTACCTTCAAGGAAGGTGCCTCTCTCAATCGTCCTCCAATGTTTGAAGGAGAGCACTTCAGTTTTTGGAAAAATAGAATAAAAATCTTTATTCAATCAAATGACTCAGGTACTTGGAATGCAATAGAAATAGGTCCTGTGATTCCTTTAAAATTGTTGGTTAAAATGATATGATTCCCAAAGAATGGGATGAAATTACAGATGATGAAAAGAGAGTTGTTCAATATGATTTTAAAGCTAAGAATATGATTACTTCTGCACTTTCCTCTGATGAATTCTTTAGAACTGTTAGATGCAAAACTGCAAAAGAGATGTGGGAGATGTTGGAGATAACTCATGAAGGTATAGATGAAGTAAAAAGATCAAGAAAGCATGCCTTAATACATGAGTATGAAATGTTCAATATGAACCCCACAGAAAACATATATCAACTTCAAACAAGATCACTCACAAGTAAATCATTTTCTTGGTCTTGGAAAGATATTTGATGCTGAAGAATTGAACATCAAAATCTTGAAATGTCTCACATGACCATGGCAACCAAAGGTGACAGCAATCAAAGAATCAAAAGATCTACCCAATATGTCCATGGCTGTACTATTTGGTAAGCTTCTTGAATATGAACTTGAAATGTCACAACTAACCAATGCAGAAGATGCATAAAAGAAATACAAAAGCATAGCCTTGAAAGCTGCATCTTCAAAGGCAGAAAAAGTGGAAGACTCAAGTGAAGAAGATGAAGAGGACAACATGAATTTAGTTGTCAAAAAGTTCAGCAAGTTCTTGAGAAGAAACAAGAACATAAACTTCACAAAGAACAACAACAACAACAAAAAGAGTGACAACAACTTCACTTGCTTTGAATGTGGTAAGCCTGGCCACATTAAATCTGGATGTTGTAACGATATCACTAACTCTTAATCGCGCAAATTTCAATTTTTAATAAAACTTCATTAATTTGATTATGATAATGATGGTAAATTTCTCCCGATATTACAATTATCATACACATATTATAATTACACATATTAAATCAGTACATGTCATCCACCTATTAGAACTTCCTTTAGCTTTACGTGTATATACACCTGAAATTACATAACAACAAAAAGCCAAAGACTAACACTAAGAGAGAGTTGATTAACAAAACACAACTCTTTCTCCAAAAAGGAATCCAACGTCATATGTCGGCTTGGCGACTTCAACCAAAAAGAAGATCTCCCTCCAAAGTCACCTACTGCTGCTTATCTGCTCCCACGAACGAAAGTTCACGATCATCACAGGTATCAACCACACGGTACAACAAATGCAAGGGTGAGTTTATTATATAAAAACCAACAAACATCAAATAGCAGCAATTGGGAAGGAAACAACATTACCCACAACAATCATTAACAAAAATCATGATTCCAATACACACTCAACAAACTAATCATCCAATGCATTTCACAACTCAAACAATCATGCATAGAATGATGCATGCACCTGACTCATCTATCAGCATGCAATGTGGTACCATCACCGGAAATAGCCTCTCACAGGGAAAATGATTCACCGCTTATCAGGGCTACCCTGTCGTGCACTGGCCATTCCCCCACCGGGTGATCAGCCAGCGTCACAAGGGAATTCCAAACCTGATGACCCCATAGTACCTGCTGATAGAAAGGGCCTTGAAGGTCGAAGGTATGTGAGAAGAAAAACAAATTTTTTTAAGCGAAAACACATACCACACGAGAATCATTCTTTAGGACATAGATATTACCTTGTTTATGTTCGAAACTTGATGATCAAGGATAGGCTTGAAGATAGATTAGTACCCTTGATAAGTTCTAAGATTCTCAAAAGAACCCTTGAGAAGCTAGTCTCTCACCAAAAAGGTTAACTTCCATTCTGCCTTCCAAAAAACTATGGTGTTCCCTTATATAGTGGGCATCATCCATATTGAGTTTAACCTAATGGGCTTACAAACCAATGAAAATAGACAAACCAACAATCCAGCCCAATAAGCCTTATAACAAAAGTTAACTAAATATGAGGAAATAAAATTAAGTGCTGAATTGGGCCAAGTAAAATAAAGCCTTCATGCATATCCATTGAGGCTTATTCTTCAAGGTCTTCAAATTGGATTAAGTGTATCATTTTGGGCTCTTCTTCCTTTAGACTTGGGCTTGTCTCAAGTAAAGTGGTCACCATGAGATTTAGAGCCTCTTTAGCCTTTTT
>PYAF01005660.1:156164-180175 GCA_007407185.1 Glycine tomentella
GTTGCCAGAACCTTGCTGTTGCATTTGGTTGACAGTTGTAGCTAACTGTCCAATTTGAGTCTGTAGGTCTTGGATGGTGGCACTGACATTTTGTTGAAACTGGATGTTGCTAGTTGCCATTTGCTTCATCAAATCCTCCAAGGAAGGTTCAGAACTTGTCTACACAGGTTGTGCAGGTGCAGGTGTAGGTTGTTGGAATTGTGGTTGTTGTCTGAACGGGGGAGGTTGGTATTTCCTGGTGGAAGGTTGATATTGCTGCTGTTGAGGTCCAAATGGCTGTTGTTGTTGTGTCTGCTGTTGGTTTTTTGGACCAGGACCATACCTCAAATTCAGATGATCTCTCCAACAAGGATTGAAAGTGTTGGAGTAAGGATTATACTGTTGTTGAGGTCTAAATGGTTGTCCAGGTTGTATGGCAGAAACTTCAGCAGCTTGTTCTGTTTCTTGGAGAGTGGAACATGAATCTGTTGGATGATCAAGTGCACAACAGATACTACACAGCCTTGGCTGATTGGCTGCCATCACATTTTGTTGTTGACCAATAGCAAGCTGTCTCACTAGGGATGTCAACTCTGTCAATTTACTCTCCAACCTCTGGTTATCAGCAACCATGGAAACAAAAACTTTATTTGCAGCAGTCTTGCTTGTTGCAACACCTCTAGTACCAAATTGTTGATAATTGGTAGCAATTTTCGAAATCAATTGCCTTTCAGCAAGAGGAGTCTTGTCCATCAGAGCGCCTCCACTAGCTGCATCTATCATACTCTTGTCCATCAACATCAAGCCTTCATAAAAATACTGGATCAATAATTGCTCAATGATTTGATGGTGAGGACAGGTAGCACACAACTTGTTGAATCTCTCCCAGCACTCATACAAAGTCTCTACAGGTAGTTGCCTTATACCAAAAATTTCTTTCCGGATGGATGTTGTTATGGAGGCAGGGAAGAATTTCTCTAAGAATCTTCTTTTCGTGTTTGTCCAAGTGTTGATAAGATCTGGTTGAAGGTACATGTCCTTAGCAACACCATCCAAAGAGAATGGAAATGCCTTCATCTTGACATAATCCTCATGAATGTCATGTGGTCACATGGTGGAACACACGACATGAAACTCCTTAAGATGCTTATGTGGATCTTCACTAGCAAGACCATGAAACTTTGGAAGCAAATGGATCATACCAGATTTGAGCTCATAACGTCTCAGGATATTGAATACACCAAGGTTGATAAACAACATCAGGTGTAGCCAATTCCTGAAGAGTTAAGTTATATCAGCCATTATATCAACAAAATGTTCATAATCAAGATGTGTCGAATGAGAACTAGAATTAGAAACAGAAGACTCAAAAAACACTACACTACTATCTAGAACTACACTATCAAAGTCATCTAGACTACTATTATGCCTACCCAATGCATAAATAATTTACCCTTTGCAAGCCCTTTGAGCCAAACACTTGATATTTATTGGAACACTAACCTAGGATAAGAGTTTCCTACCCTACCTTAGGTTAGGAAAGCAAAAGGGATTTTTGTTGGAAATTTCTATAATTTGGGTATTTAATGTGATGTAAATACTTTTTTTTACATGTGCCTATTTATAGCAAAGAAAAGAAAAAGAAAAGTAAAAGGAAAAGAAAAAGAAAAAAAAAGAGAGAAACAAAGTCTTTGTGAAAAAATAAAAATATGAGTTATGTACATTATGTTCTAAACTGTATAGAATGTTGTAAATTCTATGAGTTGGGTAATTTGGAGGTTGGTATAAAGGCAATATTGAAAAACTTGGTAGTAGAGATAGGAAGTGATGATAGTGTGTTTATATGTGCTCTCCTATTCTCATGGTAACTTTGAATATCCAGAAAAATCAAGATTTCTTTCAAAGCCAGACCCAACCCTAAAAAAGTCCTAAAGATCCATGCTACTTATGTACTTATCTTTGATTTGATGGGAAATGAATTGCAAAATTAATCTATGACATATAAGTGTTGGAATTGAGAAACAAACACTTACCTGTGGGAGAATTAAACACCTTTAAGAGATTTTTCTCTGTTTAAATCAATCAAAGTATTTTCTTTGATTTTTTTTATAAACAACATGTGAATTGATCTTAACCTTATTCGGTTTGGTGAATCTCATCTTTTGTACTTTCATTTCTCATTGTTGATTTTGAAAAATGTTGTTCTGATCACTTTTGAAAGTTGATTCTTTACAAAGCATGTACATTATACTCCTATTATTTAGTAGTTTTTCTTAAAATTGCCTGAGGACAAGCAAGATTATAGGTTGGGGGTAGTGATAAGTGTAACACCCTGAAATTTCAAAAACTCTGGTCAAAATATTGTATGAATTATTCTTACATAGCTGTTGATGTGAATATTAGGTTATGAGAGATTCGCCTCAAGCATCATTAGCTTGCACCACAAGCTTCATTTCATTTGTCATTTCACTTGCATTTAGCTTTCATTTTCGTGGCTATATAAGGCCAGCCCAAATATATTGTACACACTTTTGGACAATTAATAGAAAGCTGAAATTTCTTGTGAGAGTTTCTCTCTCGTTCTTGTGCAAGAACTTCTTGGATCTTATCAATGGTTTCTCAATGCTATTGTGGCGATTCTTCCTAGACTCATTAGAGAGCTTCTTCATGGCGTCATCCATTTTCATTCCTTGTCTCAATCCATCCTCCATTTCTTAATTCCTTGAAGCTCATTCATGCTATGATTGCTCCAAATTCACGAGTAAAAGCTTGATTGAGTCTGGTCTTGTGTTCCTACACCTTTCCTAGTGATTAGTTTCCAATTTTATAAATTCTTTTTCATCCCACTCTTCATGTTCTTTCTTGTTCTTGATAATTTTCTAGTTTTGATTCTTGTCAACTTGTGCTAGTAGTTGTTTGGGTTGTATAACCTTTTGTTTTGATTCTAATCTCATGTCTAAATCTGAATTGAGTTTTTAGAAACAAATTTTACAATTGTTATACATTGTTTTCGTGATTCATCACATTTCTTTAAGTATTTTTGAACTTGTACAAAAGAAAAACCAAAGCTTATAAAAATGTTGTGAAAGAAACAAGGAAAAAAAAAGCAATTAGGTGCAGCCAAAGAAAATATTGAATTGGTGGCTGGAAAAATAGAATAAAAACAGAGTTTAGAAGTAAAGAAAGGTTACAAAAGTTACAAGTTCAAATTTCCTTTGAACCAAAAAATTGAGTGAAATTGTATGACATGCAAACTTAGTGAAATTTGGCTCCTAACACTCGAAATTGCTTAGTGTATCTCCTTGTGTAGTTTTGGTCCAACAATTTTCCTTGAGTTGTCTCATTAAATGTCAAATTTGAGTTGTACTATCCTTAAATTTTTAGCTTTTTTGCTTGTCTTTAAAAAATGCCAAGATTTTGTCTTAGAGTTTTCGTATTCTTGGATTCTTGAGTCTAGCTTAGAATTGTTTCCTATTGCACTTTAGTAAAGAACCTTGATTGGATTGGGAGTTTTCACTTAAGAACTAAAGAGGAACAAGAGAGAACTTTAGAGAAAAAGTCTAGATAAAGTGTGCAAACACGAGTGTGAGTGGCAAACACTTAGAGAGTGGTGAGAATTTTCCTATATACTTGTTTTTTTTTTTTGCTAACCATTTCTTTTGAAGGATGAGCTCAAGGGGAGAAGAAGCTTTGTCACCTAAGACCTCTAGGTTGATGAAGGCCATTACAAAACAAATGGAGGAATTATAAACCAAAATGGATGCAAGATTTGAGGAGTTATAAAGGGATACACAAAGAAGGAGTAATCCAATGGGTAGTGTGGATGGAGAAGCTTATGAGGATAGGAGGAGGAGTGAATATGCATCCTCTTACGGAGAAAATTATGAAGAGGAGTGGAAAAAAAAAATCAAAGGAGACAAAATAATAGAAGACAAAATCATAGGAGACAAAAGAGAGAGGAGGAAGATTGGAGGTTTAGGATGAGAGAGAATGGAGGAATGAATGATTGAGTGGAGTGAAAATTAAAATTCCAAAGTTCCTTGGCACTTATGATCGAGAAATTTACTTTGAGTGGGAGATGAAAGTGATAAGTGTCATATTTTAGTTAATTTCAGGATTATGATGTTGGTACATATCTTTTGATTTCAGTGAATTGCTTATAAATTTGCCCTAATCGTATTTGTTTTGTAGCTGGAACATATATAAATGTTATTGTTTACATTTTGGAAGATTAGTCCAATCAAATTTGGTATTTTGATAGGTATCAAGTGTATCAAAACATCCAAAGCAAGCAAGACAAGCACAAAAGGGCAAAAGGTCGAAATAGGAAGTTTCTTGAAGCAAATTCGCCCAGAACTCGCCCAGGTGAGTGAATCATGTGTATTTAACTTGCCTGAGCGAATGGATTTCTTCAGGATTAAGGATTAACTCGCCCTGGCAAGTAAAATAAGGCTAAATCACTCACCTGGGCGAGTGGACATCAGCAACTTCCATTTCCTATAAATAAGCATGCAAATGGAAGAAGAAAGCATGAATTTTGAGAGGGAGAACATGAGGAACAGCCCAAGAGGCTTAGAGAGAGGTTAGTGAAGAGAGAAAAGGAGTAGAAACTCTGCAGCAATGGGCCAGGGATTGCCTCCTTCGTCATGTTTTCTGTTGATCTCTTGCTCTACACCATGATCGGGTAGTTTCTCTTAAGGATTGGATGTAATCTTCCTACCCTTATGTATCTCTTTTGATATTTGATATATGTATGAATCTTTTCTACTCATTCTGGTAATTTAATTATGTTCTTAATGCTTGATTCTACTGAAAGTTCAAAAAGACGCAGCACCTTGGTCCAACCACGGTGTGCTCACATGAGGGTAAAAACAAAAATTTTCGATGCAAAAACATAGACCATTATTGTTGTCCTCGGCAATAAACAAAAGTTCATAGTGGGAAGCAGGGAAAAAACAATCACGCATAACATTGCACAAACAATCACAGAATTTACTATGCTAAGCATGTCTGATTTCCACGTCAAAATTTCAACAATACTTTTCAATTCCATCACATATCAAAGTCTAACTTGAATACCCTTCACCAAGATATATCATTCACTCATCACTCAAATGTTTGGGTATTATCATAATCTCTCAATCCACCACAGCCATAGTACTACCATAAGCTTGATCTTATTCTCAAGTTCCTAAAGATGAGGAACATAAACACATACATAAATTGATCAAAAGGTCTTGATAGGGTTGTAACTTGGCCAGGCTTAAGGGTAGGAGTATTTGGAAAGTAGCTGAACAATTATTGAGATTGAAGTACTAATATTCTTTTAAATTCAAATTTCTCTTGGATTTTTGCTCCACTACTTATTTTTATTCAGAATTTTTCATTCCTTTCTCTTCTTTTCTTCCTTTTGCATTTCCTTATTTTCTTTTCCTCTTTTGAACTTACTTGTAACTAGTTCTTTTTCCTTTCTTTTCTTCAATTCTAGTGGAGCTCACCTTAATCTATTTCTTCTTCTTTTGACATCACATAAGCATTCCAATCTCAATTAAGGTAAGTCAATGGATATGGTTTAAGCACTTCATAAGGTGATTGAATATAAAGGTCTCAAACTCAAAGGGTTAGCAATGGATTTTTTTTCCAGGTATGTCAATTTGGCCCTGGCTAAATGAACAAAATGCCTTTATCATATCAAAATGTACATGCATTGCAGAGAAACATATCAAATTCTAGAGTACTACCACAGTGAGGTCTCTCTAAACAAAATCTTCTGTATAGGCTCAATCCTCACAGGCTATGATATCAAGCTAGACTCTTTTAATTTCTTATCAAGTATCATTATCTATTTCAATATGCAATTCAAACACCAAAACAATCACAATTTCCAATCATGTTCTATACAATGCCATGCCATAATTCATATCACACATGTTTCCTAAAAAATCAATAAAATTTGACTAATTTGGCAAATCTAAATCTGATACATGCTTCTGAATATGCATCTAATATATACTTCTAAAATTTTAAACATTAAAATCAAATTTAAACCTAACAATTAAAGCACTAATAAATTTCTGTTAAACATCCTTTGTTCCTCTGTTAATGCGTATGTGTCCTATAATTCCCAGATTTAGAACATTGTTGTTGTCCCCAGCAATAAACTAAAAGAACTTTTTGTAAACAAAATATTCACAAATGTGTGCATTATTTGAGGAATCACACTCACAAACGAAACATTAATGTAAACAAAAACCAAAACAAATATAAATCAGCAAAAATGGAAAAGTAAAGATAAAAACAAAAGATAGATGGTGAAAGTCCAATCAATACTCCTAAAACTAAGACAATTAAGACTCAACAATATTAAAATAAATTAAAAGACTTAAAATTCTTGGGTTGCCTCCCAATCAGCACTTGTTAAACGTCACGAGCCTGACACGGACTCTTCAAGTCCCTGGTGAAATCAACGAGACAGAAACTATGTTCCTATCCATTTGTCCTCCATAATATAATTTCAATCTACAACCATTGACCTTGAAAGGTCTTTCAGCATCTAGAGGAGAAATTTCAACAGTCCCATATGGGAACACCTTTTTCACCACAAATAGGCCAGACCAACGAGATTTGAGCTTACCTGGGAACAACCTCAGTCAAGAGTTGTATAGTAATACCTGTTGTCCCGGTTCAATTGGATGGATCTTTTTATCATGCCATCTTTTGGTCTTTTCCTTGCAAATCCTAACATTCTTAAAAGCTGGGAATTTGAACTCATCAAGCTCATTTAATTGCAACAATCTTTTATCATTAGCCTTAGAGAGTTCAAAATTCTGAAATTTAGTAGCCCACATAGCCTTATGCTCTAATTTAACAGGAAGATGATAGGACTTACCATACACCAGTTGGAATGGTGACATACCTATCGGAGTCTTGAAGGCTGTCCTATATGCCCAGAGTGCATCGTCAAGCTTCCTTGCCCAATCTTTCCTAGAATTTTCCACTGTTTTCCCTAGAATCCTCTTCATCTCTTGGGCTTTCATCTCCTCTTTAAACTCTTGATCAAGGGATTTCTTTATATGCACCACCTCTTCCATGACATCAAGTCTAAAGCAATCATTCTTGTCAGATTAGTTTTTCATAACATCAAAGACATTAAATGTGATCGACTCATCATCCATCCAAAGCTCCAGCTTTCCCTTCTCTACATCAATCAAGGCTCGAGCTGTGGCCAAGAATGGTCTACCCAAAAGAAGGGGTGTCTCACTCTCATCCTCCATATCTAAGACTATGAAATCAACTGGGAATACGAACTTGTCAACCTTAACAAGAACATCCTCAATGACTCCAGTAGGCTTCCTTAAAGATCAATCAGCAAGTTGGAGAGAGACCATAGTGGGCTTCAATTCAGAAATTCCCAGAGATTTGCATACTGACAAAGGCATTAGGTTGATGCTTGCTCCAAGATCACACAATGCCCGGCCAACATTGATGTTGCCTATCGCAATTGGAATGTTGAAACTCCCTGGATCTCGAACCTTTGGTGGAAACTTCTTCTGGATTATGGCATTGCACTCTTCAGTAAGTGCTACTGTCTCACATTCCTGCAACTTATGCTTTATAGACAATAAATCTTTCATGAATTTAGCATAGTTAGACATGTTAGCTAAAGCTTTAGCAAAAGGAATATTAATTTGTAACTTTTTAAATATATCTAAAAACTTAGCATATTGTTTCTGAGCTTGTTGCTTGAGCTTCATAGGATAAGGTGGTTTCTCAAAATGAGAGAAATCCATTGGTTTCTTAGGAGCTACAACAGGTTGCTCCTTTTTCTCTTCCGACTGCAGGTGTTTCCACTTCCTCTTCTTGCTCAACGGTTTTAGTGGTCTCATCTTCAGCCTTTTTCTGCATCACTATAGGCTTCTCTTGAGGTGTAATCATAATTTTAATCCTTGTAGTGATTGCATTGACATGCTTCCTTGATTTACTATGGTGTCACTAGGGAACTGCCCTTGAGGCCTTTTAGCAAGCTGCTTTGATAACTGACCAATCTAATTCTCCAAATTCCAGATGGAAGCATCTTGATTTCTATGATGAACTCTAGTCTCATTGATGAATGCATTGGTGGCCTGGATATGATCATTGGTAGTCCTTGTTAGCTGCAGCATGGCTTTCTCCAATTTAGATGGCTCTTTAGGTGGAATAGGTAGAGGTTGTAGATAATGATTAGACTTGTATTCTAAACCTGCTCCTTGAATCCTGCTATGATAATTATTCCCCGCATTATTCTGATTTCTCTGGCAATTTTGTGGGGGCCTTTGATCATACCAGACACCATTCACTTGAATTGGATCAGCTCCTACCAGTGTATGACATTCATTGGACTCATGGTCTCCTTGGCAATACTCACAAACAACTGAGTTTGCCTTAATTGATGAAGCTTGAGCTGTAGAAACTGGAATTTTATCAAATTTTTCTTTGAGTCTGGCTAACTGCTGTGACAAGAGTTTTTGCTCAGCTAGCATGGCATCACTGCTTCCTAACTGAATAACCTCTCATTTAGACCGAGTTGCAATGCTTTCATTTTCATTTGTGGCTAACGAATCAATCAGCTCATAAGTTTGAGCTGCTGTTTTTGATCGGATCGAACCTCCAATTGCAACATTAACAATTAGCCTTGATTCAGGTGTCATTCCATTGAAGAAAATGCATACCTTTTTCCCAACTGGCATGTCATATTGAGGACACCTTCAAATCAATTCTTGGAATCTGTTCCAAGCTACACACAATGTTTCTCTTCCCTGTTGAGTGAAGTTAGTGATCTCATTCACCAACCTATTGTATTTTTCCATAGAGAAATATTGGGCAAAGAACTTGGCAACTAACTCTTTCCAAGTAGTGATATTATTCGACGTTTGTCTGTCCAGCCATCGGAGAACTTTTCCTTTAACAGCAAAAGGAAATAATCTTAGCCTGATTGCGTCATTTGTCACTCCCTGATGTCTAATTGTGTCACAGATCCTCAAAAATCTGTCAACAAAATCATGAGGGTCCTCATCATCTTCTCCACCAAACTGGCTACACTCCACCAAGGTAATTAATGACGGATGAATGTCAAAATTATTAGCTTGAATTGGTGGCCTGACAATCCTAGAGTTTGGTCTGGTGAAAAGTGGAGCAAGGATATCCTCCATCAATTCATCCTTAGGTCTTGGCTGATTGTTGTTTCAGTCAGTCATCTCTAATTCTATTTCAGAATATGAACTAGATGTTTTTGCTTGGCTAACTTCCTGTTCCTCTTTGCAGTCTTTTCTATTTCAGGATCGTTCTGTAGAGTTGTAGGATCAGTTGTACCTCGCATAAACTCAGAGAGCAGATAAGTAACAAAATAAATCCAATTTTAAAGATAAAGAGTCACTATAAAATTAGCGTTTTCAATCCCAGGCAACAGCACCAAAAACTTGTTGCGAATTCGGCAAGTGCACCGGTCATTCCAAGTGATAAAGTGATAAGAAGAGTATCGTCTCCACGAGGACTGAGGCACCAAATTTATTGTGACTATTATCTTTAAATTGGATGAAATAAAATTGAATTGAATTGTGATTTGTATTGTGGATTGAGAAATTTAAATAACAGAATTAAAATGCAATAAGAATTAAAACAAAGTTAATTATATTTGAAGAATTTATCAACAAGAATTGTAGACAGAGCACATTCACCTTTTGATCTCTGCCTTCTTTACTTGGATGAATTACTAATTTAATTATTCTAATTTGTCAGATAATGTATCTTTCCGTTAAACTAGTTAAATCCTAATTCCTTAATGACTTTAACCCTTTAATCCAATCAAAACCCTAATTCCTTAGTGATCTCTCATAAATTAAGCATTATGAAAATACATCTATTCATCTGCAATCATACATCCCTGTCCCTAGGTAATGTAACAATTTTTATTTTACTCTTGTCAGAAATTAAAGTTCCAACATTCCTATTGTAAACCCTAACTCTCAGAACTTTATTAGAATGATCAGCCCTAATAAAGATATAATCAATGCAACACAATGTAAAATGAAACAACTTAGCATAAAAGAATAATAGAAATCAATCCAATTACAGAGGAGTTCACATTAGGTTTTGGCCCTAACTACAATAAAGAGGATTAGCTAGACATAGTTATGTCTAGCCTTGATAAAAATAAATAAAATTGGATCAAGAATCTTAAAGAAGAAGAAGAATAATCAAACCCCTCAATCTTGAATCTCAATCTTCTTGACCTAACTTTAATCCCTCCAGAATGCTTCTCCTTCTTGTTTTGCTCTATGTAAGTCTGTATGTAGCAGCCTCTAAGTCTGTGTAAGTCTGTCTCTGTATTTTTCTTTTGGCCTCCTAAGTCCCTATATAATTAGGGTGTGAAAATCTTCTCTTATCTTTTATCTCTGTGAAATCTTTATTCCAAATCTTCTCTTCTCTTTTATCTTTGTGAAATCTTTAATCAAAATCTTCTCTTATCTTTTATCTTTGTAAAATCTTTAATCAAAATCTTGAAATCCAGAGGCTTCTTGATTTTGCTTTCTTTTCTTCTTTTCTTGGTTTCCTGCTATAAAAATTCAAAGAATAACTGATAAAGATAAAATAATGAAAACTTTCACTTATATTAGCATTTATTGATAAATTATGATTGATTTCTTGATTCTTTTAGCATAAAAACTACTATATGCTAGAAGCATATCAACCATCTATGCATCTCATGTGTGTGTGCTTTGGAATTACTCATTGAAACACGTTGGGTTTTAAAAATACCTTTATCACTTGAAGGCTCAAAGAAGATGACGTCCTCCAATGGTTATCCGCATGGTTATCTCCTTCTTGCAAGTGAGAACTTCTTTTTCTCCTTGATTCCTCCTTCTCCTTGGTGGTTTGCCAGGCACATGCAAGGTATGAGGCTTGTATTTGGTTTCTTTTCTCAAGACTATGAAGGTGCCTTGAGGTCAGGTGAAGGTGCAGCAAAAGAGGAGAGAAGATGAGGTAGAGAAAAAACTAAAACTTGATTCAGAACCAAGATATGAAGAGGCAAAATTTTTCTCTCTATCAATCCTCCCCACATAGGTGCCTATTTAAGGTGAGATGAGGTTGTTGCATTGTATTATCCTCTCACTCCAAACCAGCCCCAGTTTGTTGAGAATTTTGAAATTCAAGATGTTACTAGACCATCCTTGAGTTTGTTCCACTCTCGCAAGACTAGAATTCAAAATTCAAGTGAATGGATCATATCCATTTGTTGTGGATAATTTGAAAAAGAATCTATCAAGATCCTCTCATCAAAACCGTCTATTTCTCTCTCTCATCCCTCCAAAGTTTGTTGCAACAAAACTCATTTGAATTCTAAATTCAAACGATAATGTTGTTGAGAGAATCTTTATCCAATCTTTATTGGATAATTCATTTAGATAATTTAAATTATCCTCAATAACCTAACCTCAGAATTTATATTTCAAATTCAAATTCAAATTTGAAATTTGAAATTTCAATTCAAATATAAATTCAATCTTATCCCAGTTCGTAATTAGAATTTGAATTCAAATTCAAAATTCAAAATTTCAAAATTCAAATGTCAAATTTAAATTTCGAATTTGCTCAAAACTTATTTTGGTCAAGTCAACTCCTTGACTTACTAGGATTCATGGCCCAGGGCCTATCAGGCCTTTCAACATATTTGGGCCCATTAGTGGAGAAACCAGTTTCACCACTAATGCCCCAAATAGGACGCATGATTCAAGTTGGGCTTGAAGTCCAACTCTAACCCAATTTAACTCAGTCTTGATAAAGCCCAATAACTAATTACTGGTCTAAACTTTCTATAACTTGCAACCAAGAATAACCTTTGTGTGTGACCCATTAGGCCCAATTAGTCACTGACATAAATAAACTTGGACCAATTAAACTCTTTTAACGGACCCAATTCATTTAATGATCACATAAGACACTAGCCATGCTCTGTGGCCCCAGAAATAATTGAATTGATCAAGTGATCTACCTTTTTAATTTGGATATCGTGTCTCCATCATCCCTCACATAGTCATTCACATTTAGTCGAGAGCAAGGATAAAGTATCATCTCTCTTTATTGACTAAATATAGCTTCTCACAGAAACTAGAAATCTTCTTCTATTGACTCTAAGACAGATCATGACTCCTCATGATCTCTTACTATGCATAGATTCCTGAGTCAACTAGAAGTCATCCAAGCCCTACTTGTCTTGTGAACAACTAATCCCTCGTAAGGGATTGTGAGTCCTTTCGGCATGTCCATCTATACCCATGTATTCAGGTTATACCCAAGAGTACACTGTTCTCCCCATTTTCAAGTGGATAGTCATACAGTCAAAGTATAACCCTAGGACACAGTATTTGATGACATCCTCAAGTCTAGGACGATCTGCACTACCAAACGATGAGAGACTTTACAAATCCAATGATATTTTAAAGAATCCTTGTGGAGTCTCTCGGCGGGTCAGTTCAGTGCCATCTATTCCCTAACAGATCCACCCATGACATCAGCTAAGGCATAAGGACCCTACCTTGTATCTCTATACAAGTAGAAGATGTTGTACTAGTCTTATTGAGATCATCAATTCCCTTTCTTAATGTCCCTCGAGTGTACAAGGGTCTTTATCTTTAAACGTATATTACTATAAATATAAGTGAGATATAAATATGATAAAGATAAAGTTTGCTCTTATTAATCATGAAATAATACAAGGTGAACAAACTGATAAATCAGATTGTCTCTAGGACATCTACATACTAACAATTTCCCACTTGGCCTACAGCCAATCAGGTTGACGTGTCAAACCTAAAGACTCATAATGACTATCATGCTTTCTCTGAGAGAGACCCTTCGTCAGAGAATCGGCCAAATTATCATCAGTGGGAATGTAGTCCATCTTTATCTTCAGCCTTTCTATTATCTCTCTGATGAGGTGCTACTTGCGGAGCACATGCTTGGACCTCTGATGAGACCTGGGTTCCTTACCCTGGGCTATAGCTCCAGTGTTGTCACAATACATAGGTATTGGATCAACAATGGATGGAACCACTCCAAGTTCAGAAATTAACTTCTTGATCCAGACCACCTCCTTAGCCGCATATGAAGCTGCTATGTATTATGCCTCAGTAGTTGAGTCTGTCATGGTCTCTTGCTTGGAACTCTTCCAACAAATTACTCCACCATTTAAGGTGTAGACAAAGCTTGGCTGAGATTTATAGTCGTCTCTGTCACTCTGGAAGCTAGCATCAGTGAATCACTTCACTTTCAGCTCATTATTGCCACCACAGACCATAAACATATCCTTAGTCCTTCTCAGGTACTTCAGGATCGTCTTTACGGTCGTCCAGTGAACCTCTCTAGGATCAGACTGGTATCGGCTCGTAATGCTCAAAGCATATGAGACGTCTAGTCTTGTACATAGCATGGCATACATTATGGATCCAATTGATGATGCATATGGAATCCTCTCCATGTGTTCCCTTTCGGCTTGTCTTAGGACACGTAGCTTTAGAAGATGAATGCCATGACTGGTAGGAAGAAAACCCCTTTTCGACCCATCCATGCTAAACCTCTTTAGCATTTTATCTATGTACGTGGGTTAAGATAATCCGAACAACCTCTTGGGTCTATCTCTATAGATCTTAATACCTAATATATAGGCTGCCTCGCCCATATCCTTCATGGTGAAGTTCTCTTACAACCAAATCTTTGTGGATTGTAACATGGGAATGTCATTTCCAATGAGCAATATGTCATCCACATATAGCACAAGGAAAACAGCAATGCTCCCACTAACCTTCTTGTAGACACATGGTTCATCTTCATTCTTGATAAATCTGTTACCCTTAACAACTTCATCAAAACGAAGATTCCAACTCCTGGAAGCTTTCTTAAGCCCATATATTGACTTCTAAAGTTTGCATACCATATGCTCTTGGCCTTTGGACTCAAAACCTTCATGTTGTGTCGTATACACTTCCTCCTTCTAGAAACCATTCAAGAAGGCGGTTTTGACATCCATCTGTCAAACCTTATATGATCATGATATGCTATTATAGCTAGCATAATCCTAATAGTCTTGATCATAGCAACAGGCAAGAAGGTCTCCTTAAAGTCAATTCCTTGCCTTTGACGGTAACCCTTCGCAACCAACCTAGCTTTATAGGTTAAGATGTTGCCATCAACATCAGTCTTCCTCTTAAAGACCCACTTGCCCAATAGGAACTATTCCCTCAGGTGGTGGAACCAAGGTCCATACCTTGTTCTGATGCATTGAATCCATTTCCGCAAAACCATGAAATTTTGATCATATTTGTTGTACATAACAATTGAACTGATTACTTTCATCTGGGAGAATAGAGTAGCTCAAGTCCCTGTGGAAACGATCTCTTTATAAATTTTGTAACCTGCAATGACAATTGGTGCGCTTGCCAAGAGTCTAACAAAAAGTAGAGGAAATTTTCTCATGCCAACACTTTGATGAAGATAAGAAAGTGATTCTAGCAACTCTAGAAGTTGGTGGTTATGCTTTGGTGTAGTAGAACCAAATTCAAATTGACATAGGGAGGTTGAGAGAAAGATTTGTTCCCACTTATTATTCAAGAGAAGTCCACAACAAGCTCCAAAGACTATTCCAAGGCTACAAGAGTATTGATGACTACTATAAGGAGATGGAATTGATGATGATAAGGGCTGAAATTATGGAGTGCCAAGAGGAAACCATAGCTAGGTTCCTTCATGGCTTGAATAGGGAAATTCAAGATGTATTGGAGCTACATTTCTATGGCACAATTGAGGAGCTAGTCCACAAAGCTCAAAGGGCGGAGCAACAACTCAAAGGGAGGAAATTTTCAAAAACCAATGGGGCTGTAACTTCCAGCTGGAAGGACAAGTCTAGGAGGGAGGTTTCTCCAGTGAAAAATAAAGAAGAAAAGGTGGAGAGCTCAAGCAAAAAAGTATGGACCCTACTCTAACAAAATCAAGCAATATCAAGTGCTTTAAGTGCCTTGGCAAGGGCCACATTGCTTCACAATGTCCCAACAAGAGAACAATGATTTTTCTTGAAGATGGAGGTATAGAGAGTGAGTCTTCAAGTGTCTCAACTAGCTGTTCAAGTGAAGAAGAACAAGAGCTTACACTTGTGGAAGCCATTGAGGGTGATCTCTTGATGGTGAGGAGAATGTTGAGCAATTTTTGCATTGACAAAGAGCAGACTCAAAGAGAAAATATTTTTCACACAAGGTACTTAGTTGAAGATAAAGTGGCTCGCTTATAATTGATGAAGGCAGCTGCACCAATGTGGCTAGTATAAGGCTTGTACAGAAATTACACTTGCCAACCACAAGTCATCCTAGGCCATACAAGCTCCAATGGCTTAGTGAGAGTGGAGAAGTGGTGGTAAATTCTCAAGTGCTCATTCCTTTTTTCTATTAACTCTTATAAGGATGAAGTTCTTTATGACATTGTACCTATGGAGGCTGGACATATTCTTCTTGGAAGGCCTTGGCAATATGATAGAAAAGTTATACACAATGGCATGAGAGCACTTTTGAGTTTGAGCATGTAGGCAAGAAAATTATTTTGAGGCCTTTGACTCTTAAACAAGTGTGTAAGGATGAAAGAAAAGAGATTTCAAGAGCTTAAAAACAATATTGCACTTGATAGCAAAAAAAAAGGCAAAAACAGTGAGCTATCCAAGAGGAAAACTAATGAGAAAAAAAGAGAGAAAAAAGAAGTAAAATTTGAGAGCAAAAATATTCATGAGACCAAATAGAGTTTATTCTTGAGAGTAAAAGAGGTCAAGAGATTGTTATTATCAGGAAAACCTCTTTATTATATGGTTCCTAACTCTCTTTGTTTGCATGTTGAAAAAAAAGGAGAAAAATTGCTCATAGCCATGCAATCTCTTTTGGAGGAATATAAATATATTTTTCCAAATGACATTTCTAATGGCTTTCCTCCTTTAAGATGCATAGAGCACCAAATTGATTTAATTCCAGGTTGTTCACTACCTAATAGGCCAGCATATAAGACTTCATCCATGGAGGCAAAGGAGATTCAAACACAAGTGGAAAAAGCTACTTGACAAGGGGTGGATCTGTGAGAGCATGAGTCATTGTGCCATGCCAATTATTCTTGTGCCTAAGAAGGAGGGAACATTGAGGATGTGTACTGATTGTAGGGCAATAAACAATATCACCATAAGGTATAGACACCTTATTATCCCTAGACTTGATCTTTTAGATGAATTGCATGGTTCCACTATCTTCTCTAAAATTAATCTTAAGAGCGGT
The DNA here is from genome assembly GCA_007407185.1 of Glycine tomentella. Classification (NCBI taxonomy): domain Eukaryota; kingdom Viridiplantae; phylum Streptophyta; class Magnoliopsida; order Fabales; family Fabaceae; genus Glycine; species Glycine tomentella. The sequence continues at coordinate 172,478 of PYAF01005660.1, forward strand.
TATCATCAAATAAGGATGAGGGAAAGGGATGAATGCAAAACGGCTTTCAAAACTAAATTTGGACTTTATGAATGGTTAGTTATGCCTTTTGGTTTGACTAATTCACCTAGTACCTTTATAAGGCTTATGAATCATGTGTTTAGACACTTTACAGGCAAGTTTGTGGTAGTGTATTTTGATGACATTCTTGTTTATAGTGCCAATTTATAATGATCATTTGATGCATGTTAAAGGTGTCTGTGAGGTGTTTAGGAAGGAAACCTTGTATGAGCTATTAATTGCAGTAGCTGCTCAAGGAGTCCAAGTGGATCAAGAGAAGGTGAAAGCCATCATGGAGTGGCCAACTCCAAAGAGTGTTAAGGATGTTTCCAACAGCAGGGATTTGTTGTCCAGCCATTTGCCATCCATAAGGAGTCTTGACCATCCCAAGCTTGGTAAGATGTTTCTCTTTGATGAGGTTATTGCTGGAGTTTGTGTTGTTAACAACCTCATTAGAGACATCTATATTGAAGTAATCAATGAATCTGGACACTAAAACAGCATATGGAAAAGGATAATTCACCAATCTTTTGGATTTAAACATAGTTTCCTCAATAATGAGGATCCAGTTCATCTAAATGGAGTTCTTCATGATATACACAATTTGTATGTCATCATCTGTGGCTTGGGCATCATTAGTTGATCTAGGAGTCAAGATATAGGTGATTATGTAATGAAGAAGTTTATTTTCATGAGTCATAGGACCAGTACTCAGCCTAAGCTTCAGCCTCATGTGAGGATCAAGAAACATCCATTTATAAGTATCTACCCTATTGTATCTCCCAGCCTCTTTCTCAAACTTCCTTTCACCTTCAAAGGAAATCCCAGCCACTGCTTGCCAGACTTCAGGAGTGATTTCCATGGCCACTCCATTGACTTGAGACAAGATTGTCCCATCCATGGAAGCTTTAGCACAGGTGTAGAACACCTTCACTAATTCAAGATAAAAGGTACTATTCATCTCAACAAACCTTTTCAATCCCTGGGCTTCAATCATAGCAGGGAATTGAAAACCTTCTCTAATAAACCAGTCAAGGTCAAGGTGTTTAGGGGAACAAACGAGTTTGGTGGCATTAAACTGAAGGTAGGTCATTTTATCTCTCTCAGCAGGAAACCAATGATTTTCAGCAGCTTTTCTTTTAGAGGTTTTAACTCTCTTAGATGTGAACATGGTGAGAACAGAGGTAGACACTAAATAACAGAGTAACTAGAATTAGGAAAAGAATAGAAAAGCACAAGAAGGCTTAAAGAAGAAGAAGGGAATGGTGTGATTTTCCCTTTCACCAAAATTTGTATTTATAGATGTTTTTGGGTTCCAAGTTTAAAATTTGAAAGAAACACTATCATTTTGAATTAACCCACTGTCATAAAAGCTCAGATTTTTCAAATTTTTGAATTAGGTAGCAGTTGGACAATTACAATTTTCAAAAAATTATGTCAGATTTTGCAGTAACTCCATGAATAATCGATTATATGCTCATGTAATCGATTAATTCGTAAACAAAATCAGTTTCTGCAAAAGCTGTAATCGATTATTTCGACAAGTAATCGATTATTTCATTGAGATTCAGTTGAGGAAGATGCAATGTAATCGATTACAATAAGTGGTAATCGATTATTACAGTGAGATTTTGATATATAAAATGGATTTTATGCTTGTGTAATCGATTAATTTGAGGCTTAATCAATTATTCCAGAGAAATTTGAATTTTAAAACAATTTTGAAGGTAGAATAATCGATTATTTCGCTTCTGTAATCGGTTACATCAGTACAAAACTCACTCCAAAAGGATATTTAATTTCATTTAATCGATTATCCCGTAGCTTAATCGATTATTACAATGAATTTATCAGTATGAACAGTATTTTATGCAGCAATTTCGAATTTGCATTTATTTGAAATGAATGGCCAACAAATGATATGTTTTCATGTAGATGAGCACTCAACCAGCATGCTAACATACACTAGATTCATCTAGAATTCCTAGCATGTTTCTAAGTGTATAGAATCTATCTCTAGCTAAAAGGTTTAGTAAATATATCAGCCAATTGATTGTGAGTATCAATGAAGTCAATTTTGATGTTACCTTTTTGGATGTGATCTCTAAGAAAATGATGTCTTATTTCAATGTGTTTGGTTCTTGAGTGCATTATTGGATTCTTGGAAATATTGATAGCACTTGTGTTGTCACATAGCAGAGGTATTTCTTTTAATTCTACACCAAAATCTTGCAATTGTTGCTTTAGCCAAAGGTTTTGAGCACAACAACTTTCAGCAGAGATGTACACAGCTTCAGTTGTTGATAAAGCAACACAAGATTGTTTCTTGCAATGTCATGAGATCAGTGAACTTCCTAGTAGATGACAAGTTCCACTAGTGTTTTTTCTAACTTACACCCTGCAAAGTCAGAATCAGAATAACCAACTAAATTAAGTGATGCACCTTTAGGATACCAAAGACCAAATTGTGGTGTTGATTTGAGATATTTGAGGATTCTTTTGACTGCAGTGAGGTGTGATTCTTTGGGATTTGCTTGATATCTTGCACACAAACACACACTTAACATAATATTTGGTCTACTAGCTATTAAATATAGTAAAGATCCAATCATTCCTCTAAATTTTGACTCATCAACCTTTTTTCCTTTTTCATCTGAATCAAGATAGGTTGATGTTGCTATTGAAGTTGCAGCATCTTTGCTATTCTCTATTTCAAACTTTTTTATCACCTCAAGGCAATACTTGGTTTGATTTAGAAATGTCTCATTCTTCATTTGCTTCACTTGAAGTCCAAGAAAGAATGCTAATTTTCCCATCATTGACATTTCAAACTCATTCTACATAAAGATAGAAAATTCTTTGCACAATTATTGATTAGTTGAACCAAAAATTATATCATCAACATATACTTGAACCAATAAGATATCATTTCTTTGCCTTTTGATGAACAAGGTTTTATTAACATGTCCTCTTGTGAAAGATTGTTCAAACAGAAATTTGCTTAATCTTTCATACCAAGACCTTGGAGCTTGTTTTAAACCATAAAGAGCTTTCTTAGGTTTAAAAACATGGTTTGGATGTTTGAAATCAGCAAAACCAGGAGGTTGCTCCACATAGATTTCCTCATCGACATATCCATTTAAGAAAGCACTTTTAACATCCATTTGAAAAATTTTAAAATTCATTAAACATGCATATGCAAGTAATAACCTAATGGCTTCCAATCTTGCAACTGGTACATAGGTTTCCTCATAGTCAATGCCTTCCTCTTGGTTGTAACCTTTTGCAACCAATCTAGCTTTGGTCCTGACTATGATTCCACTCTCATCAAGTTTGTTTCTAAAAATCCATTTAGTGCTAATAGGCTTGAGAGAAGGAGGTCTAGGGACAAGTTCCCAAACTTCATTTCTCTTAAATTGATTCAATTCATTATGCATGGCATGCATCCAATGTTCATCAATTAAGGCTTGATCAATATTCTTAGGTTCTATTTGTGAAACAAAAGCCATATTACAACAGAGATTTCTCAATGATGATCTAGTAGATACTCCCTTTGAAACTTCACCAATTATATTGTCAAGGGATCTCTTGTAGTTCTCCAATCTTTTGGCTCTTGGACTGGTGTTGATTGTTTTGTTTCAACAATTTGTTCTTCCTTTTCTTTATTCATTGATTCATTAAGTTGAATGAACTCCTCCAAAGGACCTGCATCAATATAACACTTCTTTTCCTCTTTAGAAGGATAAGATTCATCACAAATAACATGAACTAATTCTTCCATGCATAAGGTTCTTTTATTGAAAACTCTATATGTTTTGCTATGTAATGACTATCCAAGGAAAATGGCTTCATCAACTTTAGCATCAAATTTTCCTAGTGATTCTTTACCATTATTCAATACAAAACACTTGCAGCCAAATGCTCTCAAATGAAAAATGTTTGGTTTTCTACCTTTGTATAGTTCATAAGGAGTTTTCTTCAAAATAGGCCTTATTAGTAGTCTATTCAAAGTGTAGCAAACTGTACTTACAACATCAGCCCAAAAATGTTTAGGCAAATTTGTCTCATTAAGAAGAGTTCTCGCACCTTCTTCAAGGGATCTATTTTTCCTTTCCACAATTATCTTCCCTTTGTTTTGTCTCCATAGGTGACAAATCCACCATCTTTAAGAGTCAAACTTGTGAGCATTGATATGTCATCAGTCATATGTTTAGAGCATCACTATCAAGATACCATAATGATGATCTTGCTCTTAGACATACCTGCAAAATTCAAATCAATTTTCAAAAGAAGGTACCCAATTGAGGTTGGGTCCATAGGGGTTAGCTACTTTCTACTTCTTCTGCACCCAAATACATTCTCCATTAGGCACATAGTATTTTCTAGCAAAGCATTTATAAGATGTATGTCTTTTCATCATACAATAGTTGCATGTTACAGATTTTAATGAATTCCTTAAGTATTTTGATTGATCTTTGAATCATACAAATTCTTTTGATTCTTCTGTTTTGGTGGTATAAATATAGTTTTGCCAAAAGACTTTGAGCCTTGTTTGTAACCCAAACCAGAAGTATCTCCAGCATATTTTTGCACACTTATCATTTCAGCTAAGTTGCATTTACCTTTGTAAAGCTTTCTTAAAAGATCAATCAAATTGTTATTCTTGGATAAAAGTAACATGTACTTTTCTCATTGACTTCTTTTGTAATCATCAAAATCCTTTTGCAACATATTGTATTTGTCAACATTAGATGAAGAAGAAGCACATACACATCCATTCATTTTGTAACTTGAAACAAGTTTTTCATTTTCTTCTTTCAGGTTACAAATTTCAGTTTGCAATTCTGTAATTTTTGTGACATGTCATCTAAGATTTCCTTTTGAAAAGCATCAATAACTTGATCAAGTTCAGAACTTACCTCAGTTTCAGCAATTGAGAAATCATCATCTTCATTAATTGTGGAAGTGAAACACACATTTACTTCTTTATTTTCAGTTGATGATTCAGAAATTGTTGACTCATTATCTTCCCAAGCTATATAGGCTCTCTTAGGCTTTCCTTCTTTCTTTATCTTGTTTTCACCTTATTGCTTTTTCAAAAAACTAGAGCATTCAGATTTAATATGGTCAGGCTTACCACATTCAAAGCAAGTGAAGTTGTTGTCACTCTTTTTGTTGTTGCTGCTGTTGTTCTTTGTGAACTTTCTGTTCTTGTTTTCTCTTAAGAACTTACTGAACTTTTTGACAATTAAATTCATGTTGTCCTCTTCATCTTCTTCACTTAAGTCTTCCACCTTTGAGGATGCAGCTTTCAAGGCTATGCTTTTGTGTTTCTTTTCTGCATCTTCTGCATTGGTTAGTTATGACATTTCAAGTTCATACTCAAGAAGCTTATCAAACAGTGCAGCCATGGACATTTTAGATAGATCTTTTGATTCTTTGATTGCTGTCACCTTTGGTTGCCATGGTCTTGTGAGACACTTCAAGATTTTTATATTTAACTCTTCAGCATCAAAGATCTTTCCAAGACCAAGAAGATAATTTACTATGTGAGTGAATCTTGTTTGAAGCTGAGATATGTTTTCTGTGGGGTTCATCTTGAACATTTCATACTCATGTATTAAGGCATGCTTTGTTGGTCTTCTTACTTCACCTGTACCTTCATGGATCATCTCCAACATCTCCCACATCTCCTTTGTACTTTTGCACCTAACAGTTCTAAAGAATTCATCAGAGTAAAGTACAGAAATAATCATATTCTTAGCTTTAAAATCATATTGAACAATTCTCTTTTCAGCATCTGTCATTTTATCTCATTCTTTGGGAATCATATCATTACCAACAGTTTTTATAAGAATCACAAGACCTTTTTCTATTGCATTCCAAGCACCTGGGTCATTTTATTGAATAAAGATTTTCATTCTATTTTTACAAAAACTGAAGTGCTCTCCTTCAAACATCGGAGGACGATTAAGGGAGGCACCTTCTGTAACACCACAAAATTTCCATAACTATAGTTCAATAGATATTTATGAAAGTCTTAAGCTAGGGAAGATTTGATTATGTGGGTAAAATATCAATTAGAGACATTATGGAAATGTTTGGGAAAAATGACCATATTGTCCTTACCTAAATTAGAAATGACAAAAATGCTCTTGAAGGTAAAAGGACGATAATGCCCTTGGATATTTTTTTGAAATAACAAGAATACACTTAGATATTTTGAATAGATATTTCTATGATAGAAATGACAATTATGCCCTTAGGATAAATGATGAATTTACCATAATACCTTCAGTCTCGAAATGATCAGATATTCTTAGGGATTCTGTGAGAACCTGATGAAATTACAAGAATACTCTTAGATAGCAGATTATTAAGATATTTTGGGACAAGGCACCTTAGAATAAAATTTCTATGGAATTTACAAAGTGACAACTTTGAAGTTTTAAAGAAAAATTGCATTCTTTCCCCTAAGCCTGCAAGTCCATGTGAATAAATGGAGTGGAAGAGGCAAGAACTTTCAAGATAAGCCACTTGTAAAGGGAGTCATGGGATGGAAACAAGTGTCAAGACACTTTTATGGTGTAGGATTAGCTTAAGAAGATTTTTTTGAAGCAAATATTCTCTTGTCTCCTTTGGTAGAACACGTGGACAGCTCTAGACATTATTTCAATAATCCCAACGGTCAAAAGTTACATATGTGGGATAGAAATATACCTGTAAAATTTTAAGGAGATCCAACGGTTAACGAATCCAGAATCAATATTTTACTAAAACGGGTTTTGGAAAAATTCAAGAAATGAAGAAAAGCACAAAATTCCCTTAATACTTAGCTACTCCACGTGAAGTAAGGAGAATAAGTGAAGATTTTCCCTAAACACAAGCTACTACACGTGTACCATCAAGAAGAATGGAGAAGCCTTAAGAAAAATCAAGATAAAGGACACTTGGATGGTGGAAAAGCTAGGATACATGTCATTGGTCCATTTGTAAAAAGTAAGGTAATAATGAACTAGAAGATTTTTGTAGCAAAGACATTTCCTTCAACCCTATATAAAGGAGTGAATGGATCGAAAATTTCAAGCTTGCCTAAGTAAGTATACGTGCAAAACCATTTCACATTCCTTTCATCCTTTCATTTTCAAATCCTACATCCTTTTCACCTTTCCTTTTCAAGAATCAAAGCAAAACTTAAACCCCACCATCTTGATACTTCACGTGGAGATTAGGAGCATTTAGAAGGAGGTTAGTCAAGCTTTTAAGAAGAAAGAACAAGGTATGTATAGGGGAGTTTATGCTAAATATAGTTTGAGTGTTACTTTGTTTAAGTGATGTTTTGTTGGAATAAGTGTTTGAATCTTTGTGAAGTATGACTTATATACAAAAGGTTGTTGGATTTGGATTATATTTGCATGGTTGAGTGCTTTAGAAAAAGTTATGTATTATTTTCTGTGTTGTTGAGTGTTTCTATGAAAACACACCATGTGTTGATAAAATGTTTTAAAGAGACAAAGATGGTTTAAGTATTGTTTTGTTTAAATAAATATTTGGAATATTTGTGTTGTTGAGTGAGTTATGAATATTTATGGATTTCATGAATTCTTATGAAGCTTTATGATAAAGATAGTTTAAAAATTGTTGGTTTGAACAAGTGCT
>PYAF01005660.1:180275-209362 GCA_007407185.1 Glycine tomentella
GAGTGTTTTATAAAGTTTTATGTAATTGTTGGAAGAAGTTTTATATGTTGTTTAATAAAAATGTTCCATGAGTCTTTGAATATATTGAGCTGTGTTAGTTTCATGTTGAAAATTGAAGCATATGAGATACAAAGTGAAGAGTAATATTGAAGAGTAAATATGAGATAAAAAGAGAATCATTCATGCATGTTTCATATGCATATGCCCTGCAGGGGTTAAGCCGCGTTACCTCAAGAAGGGGTATGTCAGATAGCTAGAATTGAGACGAGCGTTTAGACAAAAGGTGTCTAAACTGGGGTGTAGTAACAGTGGGGAGATCACCTACCCATGATGATCACATGTAGTGTGGGTGTGAGTCCTTTTGCAACACTGACCTACCCCAACTGTTCGATCCAATTCAAAGAGAAAGAGAGTTGAGCTATCTTGACTATGGTACCAATTGATGAGAATTTGAGAAAGATTCATGCATCATATAAAGAAGATGAACATGCATCGCATGATGAGTATGTTGTATGATTATCTGTATGCTGTATACACTGTGTGACTTGAACTATGTTTATCATAAACTTACCCTATATTTTGTGTCTGTGGTTGACACCTGTGATGACCCCAATTTATTTGGGCGAGCAGGGAAACAGTAAAGCATAGCAGCGGATGGTTGAGAAGAAGATTTGATAAAGATATTTTGATGGCTTATCTTTTGTAATTATCCTGATGATGTGTAATTTGTACTAGACTTTAGACCAGTTTGTATATTATGTTGGATTGTATTTTGGATTGTATTTTATTATTATTTTGGATTTCGAATGAACACGTTTACAATATTGATGATTCACACCTTCCGCATGAATTATTTTAAGCAAGAAGAAAAGAATTTTCCGTGAAATTTGTAACTAAGATAATTCTAAAGCAAATGGAAAGGAATTTTCATTCAAAATCAATAAAATACAAGATAGTAAAATGAGGCGTTACACCTTCCTTGAAGGTAATTTGTGTGGTATTCATTTTCTTTTTAAAGAAAGATAGTGATCTTGAATAACACTCAAGAACCTGCTCTTGATACCAATTAAAAACAATAGGAATACCCACAATAACCAAGAGGGGGATTAATTGGTTAAAACTTGACCTTTTAAAATTTATTTATAAAATCAGAGTTAAGGATCTTAATCACTTTTAAATCAAGAATGCTTCTAATCAATCAAATCACTCAACTCAAGAAATCAATTGCTCAAAATAGGACTTGTTGAGTAATGATAATATAACCAAGAACAAATGAACAAGATAACTATTAGAGATTAAGGAATAGAAAACCAACACAAGAATATATATTGGTTCACTTCTCAAGAAAAGCTACATCGAGTTTCTTCTAATCAACACTAGATTAGAGTTCCACTATTATAAATTTCAGTTCTTACAAGCTTTACAACAATCCCTCTTTATCAACCCTAGATAAAGAATAGAAATCTAAAACCCTATTAGACTCCTAGTGATCAAGAATCAGAGAATACTACTCTGTTCTTCACTAGAGAACATTACTCTAGCACAAGCTTCAAATAACTCTTTACAATAGCTTCAAATAACCAAAATTACAAAAACAAGTTTATAACCATAAATAATGGAGAGAAACAACCTGATGATTTAATGAATATGAATGCAAATGGTTTACCAATCAAAGTTGAATTGTAGAAAAAGAATTTCAGAACAGGCTCTCCAAAACTTCTTTGAGAACTCTTGCCCAAGAAATCATTCAATACCCATGAAGATTAAAAAGTGGGACAAGAACTTAGTTAACCCAAAAAATCACTTTCTAACTTTGTGAAGGCTTGTGTGTATTCAAAAAATTCGAAGTATTCAAGTTAAGTTTCAAGACAGGCCTTTATCCTATTTATAACAGCTTTTTGTAATAGACTGTAATTGATTATAATGCGCCACATAATTGATTAAAATGACTTATGTAATCAATTAAGTTGGCACTTAATCGATTAAAGTGTTCAAAGCTTCATTCTGGATTTTACAACGAACAGAATAATCGATTAATCCGAGCTGTAATTGATTAAAACAGCAAAGTATTGTTTTCTTTTTGGCTTAAGTAATCGATTACAATGAATGGTAATTGATTAAAGCAGCACAACATGTTTTCTTTTTGTTCTTATGTAATCGATTATAATGAATGGTAATTGATTAAAGCAGCAATGCATAACTTTCATTTTATACTATGTAATCGATTACAAGAGTCATGTAATCGATTAATTTGTTCTTAAAAGCTTTTCCAGATTTAAAACTAAACAAATAATCGATTAAATCGCTATGTAATCGATTAAAACAGTAAGATTATATTTTTCCAAAAACATTAATCATTACTTATTGATTTCTCTTAAAAACATGAATAGCTTTGATACTTTTAAATGCAAAACATGTGAGCATGTTAATGATTATATGTATGCAATGCAAGGATCAAAAGATTGTTTCTCTCATACACTTAATTTCGAATTACAATCTTCAAGGCATGTGAAAAAGCTCAAAACTTCCTTCTGAGGCACAAGCTTCATCTTCTTGTTGCTCCCCTTATATCCAACAATAAGGACCTAGAAGCACTTCATGAGTTGAAGGGTCCAATGACAAGGTCCAACGCCAAGCTTCTACTAGAAGAGATGGCCAACAGAATCAAGGATGGACTACTCATCAAAGGAAAGGAAGGAGGAAGCCACAGGGAGTTATATTGTAGCAACTTGAAGATTTGCTAAACAGCTCGCTTAGCGACACAAGCTTGCTAAGCGCAATCTCATCTGCAGAGGAGAAATTGCGCTTTGTACAAATATCTCCCTTAGCGGTAACCTTCTGCGGGAATTTTTGAAAACTTTTGTTTACTTGTGTAAGGGGCTTCATGCATGATGTAAAAAGGCCGTAAACTGTGCATTTAAAAGGTGATTAGTTGCTTAGTTATCTACTTATGCCTAATGTTATGACCAGCCTCGTCGCTATGATATCACTGACTCTAATCATGTGAATTTCAATTTTAATGAAAACTCCATTAATTTGATTATGAAAATGGTAGTAAATTTTTCGTGATAATACAATTGTCATACAATGGAACAAATATATAAATGGATACATATAGATGTACATTTAAAACTTTATGTATCATTCACATGTCAGAATATAATCTAGTTGTATTTACAAATATTTACGTCTGGAATTACATGATCAACAAAAAGAATCAAGGGACTAACTAATAAAGAGTTAATTAACAAAACACAACTCTTCTCCAAAAAGAATTCCAACGTTATCACGACGGTTCAGTAGCTCCAACCAAAAAGAAGATCTCCTTCAAAGGTCACCTACTGTTGCTCATCTACTCCCACGAACGAAGATTCGTGATCATCACAGATACCAACCACACAGTACAACAAATGCAAGGGTGAGTTTATTATATATAACCAGCAAGCATTATATAACAATAATTGGGAAGGAAACAACATTAACAACCACAATCATTACCAAAAATCCATTAGTTCAATATGTAACGATCCGCCTTGTCGTTACGATATCACTAACTCTGGATCGTGCAATTTCAATTTTAATACGAAAACTCCATTAAATTTTTTATGAAAATGGTAGTAATTTTTTCGGATAATACCATTATTATACACATGATACAATTACATAATTGAATACACCTGTATGCATATATTGAACCAGTACATATCATTTACATATCAAAACTTAATTTGATTTTACATATATTTACACCTGAAATCTTACATGACCAACAAAAAGAATCGAAGAACTAACTAAGAAAGAGTTGATTAACAAAACACAACTCTTTTTCAAAAAGAATTCCAACCAGTCAATGTTAAACAATCTGATTTTCTCTTAGGATGCTTAAAATTCGTAAACCCACCCTTGCAAGGTTATCCAACCAGTCAATGTACCGCACGTGAACATACACAATATACAACCATAGACACCATCAGTGCACTGACTATGGATAGCTAAGGACCGAAATTTTAAACAATCTTATTCTCTCTTAGGATGCTTAAAATTCTTAAACCCACACTTGCAAGGTTATCCAATCAGGCAACCCTCATGGTATTCATGTGTATCCACATCACACATAATGACAACCATGGGCACCACCGATCACAGTGTTGTTTTGAAGATCCTTCAATACGCGTGTTTTGGTCCAAACGCAGAGCTCTATATACCAAATCAAAGACAACTTAATATAGAATTCTAAGGTAAGATCAATATTAACATTTGGGGTCAAATACCCACTCAAATTCAAAAAGGGGCTAAAAGGGTATTTTGGGAGTTTACATCAAAAGACATCATTTTGAAATTACGATCACATCAATGTGATCGGGGTTCAACAAGGATCACATAAATGACATCAATTTCATAAAAATGATATTTTTACAACATCTCATTTTCAATGGATTTTTCAAAGGAAGTGTAAAACTCCCAACAACGGTACCTAAAACACAAGAGACACTAATAGAAGCTTAAACTAGCTAGGAGAAGACAAAAGAAACTAAGATTACCTCAAGGAAACCAAGAAAGGAGGATTGGAGGCTCCATTTTCTACCAAAATTTTGATAAGAGTTTCAAAGATTCTACTCCGATTAAAGGGTTCATCTCTGTGTGGTGGTCTCGTGGCAAGCAACGGCGGCCCGTGGTGGTCACCGGTGGGCTTGGGTGGTGGAAAATGATGGTTGGAGGTGGGGTGGGTGCTTGGAAGATGATGGAGGCCAAATTTTGTGACTTTGGACGTTGCTGCACTATTTATCACCACCTTACTCGCCTAGGCAAGCAAAAATGTTTGCAAAATTCGCCTGGACGAGCTGATCCAATACTAGAATTTTCTGCTTCAGTGAAAAATTAATTTCTCAAGTTCCAGATATTATTTTGACAATCGCAACGGTCAAACGTTACATATGTGGGTTAGAAAAACTATCTTAAACTTTGAAGGCGATCCAACGGTTAACCAATCCAGAATGGTGATTTTATTAAAATAGGTTTTCAGGTCAAACTCGGAATCACACCATTCAACGCAATTTAAACAAACTCCACATAACTTGACCTCTACACCAAGCAATTGCACATGGATAATTCACATAACATTTCAACTAATCCTAATTAATAAAATTAATCAAATTATACAAAGAATACATCACACATATATTTTAAGTTATTGAAATTTCAACGTCGCTAGGGAATTCCAAACCTGATAACACCTTAGTACCTGCATTTTCATCCCACTGAAACCCACAGGTACGCGCGTGTCTTCATTATATTTCCATCCATGCACATGAAGTATGAAACATGAGCACCATCAATGCATGACCCGGCTAGGAACACATCCTTTCTCGTAAGGATAACCTGTCATGCACCCCCATGTACATACATAACACACCAATGTGGGCTCACCGATGCACTGACCGTGGCTAGTGTAACGACCCGCCTCGTCACTATGATATCACTAACTTTTAAATCGTGCAGATCTCAATTTTAATAAAAACTCCATTAATTTGATTATGAAAATGATGGTAAATTTTTTGCGATAATACAATTATCATACACATATTACAATTACATAATTAAACACATATGTACCATCCTCATGGAAATAGCCTCTCAGGAAAATGATGCAGTAGCTCATCGAGGTCACCCTGTCAAGGACTAGTCGCTCTCCCCCCTCCCCCCGGTCGGTGGTGATCAGCCCTGAGTCACAAGGGAGTTCTAAACAGAGTGATGCCCCTAGTACCCTCGTACTTACTACCACCATTCTATTTCCATCCATGAAATATGAAGTATGAATATGGGCACCATCAATGTAATGACCATGGATAGATAGGGACCGAAATTTTAACAATCCCTTTCTCTTCTCTCTTGTGATGCTTAAAATTTGTAAATCTACCCTCGCAAGGTTATCCAGTCATGCACCTCCCATATACATACATAATATCACTGATACATTGACCATGGATAGATAGGGACCGGAATTTTAAACAATCTCATTCTCTCTTAGGATGCTTAAAATTTGTAAACTCACTCTCGCAAAGTTATCCAATCGGTCAATGTACCCCACATGGACATACACAATATACAACCATAGGCACCATCAATGCACTGACTATGGATAGCTAGGGACCGGAATTTTAAACAATCTCATTCTCTCTTAGGATGCTTAAAATTCGTAAACTCACCCTCGTAAGGTTATCCAATCAGGCACCCCCATGGCATTCATATGTATCCACATCACACATTTCAATATCATCATCATACATATTAAACTCATCTCATTTCAACATCAACAACCAATTCATCATCATCTCATTTAAACATCATAAACCACATCATCATTATATCATTCAATCATCACCAACACATCAATAATATCTCATTTCAACATTATCGATGACAACATTATCGATGACATCAATATCACCTCATCCATCCACAATCCATATTACCACGAGACTGATATTTTAGGCAAATCCTAAATTAAAGAGGAGGACTACAATATAGGAAACACAATATTATGTCCATTTAAAAATTTAATAAATAATTTAATAGGAGGAAGCATTATAAAATTTTGGGCAGAGTCTCCTCTATAATTAAGACTTTTCTCAAAAATCCAATCATTACAATAACAACATCAGTCACAGTTTTATCCATCAACAAACAAATTCATCGCATCCCATTAGTTAAAAAAAAAAACACAGTTTAAAACATAACTTTTCTTGAAAACCAGCACACACAGGGACAAGCAGATATCCTCATAGTTGGACTCCCTGGCCCCCAACTATGGTACCAAAACTATAACTAAATAATAAACTTCCTTTACCTAACTAGGAGTTCTCCCTGTTACAGCCTAGCAGTGTTGTTTCGTGATTCTTCTAATACGTGTGCTTGTTTGAACACAGAGCTCTACATACCAAATTGAAGATAACTTAGTATAAATTTCTAAGGCAAGGTCAAAATTGACATTTGGGGTCAAATACCCACTCAAATCGGGGTTAAACGGTGTTATGAGAGTTCATATCAAAAGACATCATTTTGAAATTTCGATTACACCAATGTGATCAAGGTTCAACAAGGATCACGAAAATGACATCAATTTCATAAAAAGGATACTTTTACAAAATCTCATTTTCAAAGGGTTTTCAAAGGAAGTATAAAACTCCCAACAACGGTACCCAAAACACAAGAGACACTAAAAGAAGCTTAAACTAGCTAGGAGAAGACAAAGGAAACCAAGATTATCTCAAAGAAACCAAGAAAGGAGGATTGGAGGCTCCGTTCTCTACTGAATCCTCAAGTTGGGTTTTGTAGATTCCACTCCAATTAAAGGGTTCCTCTCCGTGCAGTGGTCCAACGGCAAGCGGCGGTGGCTAGTGGTGGTCACCGGTGGCCATGGCTGGTGGAGGAGGAAGGGAAGGGAGGTTGGGTTCTGGTTTTGGGGTGAAGGAGGCCATTTTCGTGATTCTGCATGCTGCTGCATGTATTTAAGACTGACTTGACTCGCCCAGGCGAGCCAAAAAGCTTCCAAAATTCGTTTAGGCGAATTGGCCCAATATTAAAATTTCTGGTTCAGTGGAAAATTATTATCTCATGCTAAAAGTGTTTTTTCGCAATCCCAACGGTTAACCTCTTTATATTTGGGTTAGGAACTTACATTTAAAATTTGAAGGCGATCCAACGGTTCACCAATCTAGAATGATGATTTTACCAATATAGGTTTTGGGTCAAACTCAAAATTACTCAAATACAACGCATCTCAAACAAACTCCACATAACTTGACCTCTACACCAAGCAATTGCACATGGATGATTCACATAACATTTCAACTAATGATAATTAATAAATTAATTAAATTATACAAGGAATACATCATACATATATTTTAAGTTATCAAAATTTCAGGGTGTTACACCGAACTTTATAAATACTTAGAAGCTCCTAATTTTGGAAAAACAAATTGTTAATGAATTAAGCTTTTTCTTAGATTGAGAGCATAGTCTCTTCTAGATTCTTTATTGACCCAAATTGATTCTTATCAAGGAAGTTATTCCTTTGTAGCTACTCCTCCTCCTCCAGCTTATCGTTCCTCTAAGGATTGTGGCATCAATATTCCACATCTTCATCTTCTCCATTTTTTTCTATTTTTGAGTTATATGAAAATCATCACTGGATTTCTTGAATTTTGCATCTAGAATGATCTGATCCAAGCGTGCATGTCTTGGACCTCATCATGCCGCCATAATAGCAATGCCTCCCAAGAAAGGCTTCCCTAACGCACAATCTACACCATCGAGACAGATCGACGACGACATGATTCTATCGCGAGAGGCTTCCAAGAGCATGCTATAAAAGCACGACGAACCAACCGACACAGATCCACAGGGTCCAAAACTGATGGAAAAATGGAAAAGTCTAGCAAAAGAGACAAAGACAAAAATGTAAAGTCTCTGAAATTGTTTGCGCCCATTTTTAGTCATGCAAAATAACTCAAGAGAAACAAAAAATGAAGAGAGTTTCCCAACACAAAGAAGAAGCAGATAATAAAAGAGGACAATTGATTCAACATCATCATTAGTCACCAAAATACCTGTACCATTAAAGCAAAAGAGCGCAGAAAGTTCAAGGTATTTTGGATGACTAATGAAGATAGCAAAACGAAGGAAGAGCTAAAGAAGCAAAAAAAATAACATAAGGAATTTGTAGTAAAACAAGATGCCAAATACAACCAATCAGAAAAATAAGCATTAATTGTGGAAGATAAATACGAAATTCGTTTTGCAATTCTCCAAAGGAGGGAAAGTTGGAAGTATTCAATAGAGTACGAAGTTAGTTACAACAAATCAATGTTCACGAGAGTTGTGAAGGAATAAAGATTTAAAAGCAACATAATGTCTTAAAGAAAGCTTAATGGTGCCAGCAAGATTGTATGCAGAGGGAATCCATACATCGATATGAAAGATGTTCAAAGACAAATTTCACACTTGTTAAGTTGACATTACCTCTCCAGGACAATACGACTAGCGGGCAACTATTCCGAAGTAAATATCAATTTTCACACTTGTTAAGTTGGCATTGCCTGCCCGAGAAACTATCAACTCAGGGGCAACTATTTCGAGATAAATATCAACTTTCACACTTGTTAAGACGACATTACCTCTTCAAGACAATATCGACTCAAGGGCAACTATTCTGGGGTAAATAACAATTTTCATACTTGTTAAGTCAGCATTACCTGTCTAAGATAATATCGACTCGGGGACAACTATTTTGAGGTAAATATCAACTTTACACATCATGGACACGTGGCACAAAACATAGACACATGAAGACTGACTATAGGATCAAGAAGCCAACTTAAATAAGAAATGCCCTAGTGGCAAGCCGACTCTAGGCATATCTGATGTAACCCTCATAATAGGATACTTAACGCAATTACTTGTATAAGCCACGTCGATGGTAATGCCGCATAAGCGTACACTATAAATATGTATCTTGTAATCTCATTTGGGGATAAAACAACACAATTTTAATACTAAGAGCATTCCCAAACTCTCTCTTCGATTTCTCTTTCGCGTTCTCTTTTTCTCATTCAATTTTTCCGATGCTACACAAGCCAAATAAGCATACACTATAAATATGTATCTTATAATCTCATTTGAGGATAAAACAACACAATTTTAATACTACGAGCATTCCCAAACTCTTTCTTTGATTTCTCTTTCACGTTCTCTTTTTCTCATTCAATTTTTTCGATGCTACACAAGCCAAATCAGACTTCGTGTTCTGCACCATAACAATATACTTTTCAATAACTTTTACTTTTCCCAAAAAATAATTCAATTAAAAAGTCAAGATATTTTCTTATAAATTAAAATTATCAATTTATTTAATTATTTTTTGTTTATAGTATGCATTTCATTCCAAATAATATTAGTGTTTTAGAGAGTTTATGTTTGCATCATTGAAAGAATTGTTGTGAGGTCATATAGAAACGTTTGACAAGTCTGATTATTCAACTCTCCATCAAGATTTAAAGGTACTTATTTGCTTAAGGAATATAAGCGTAAAAGTAATCATTTTATTGTATTCTTCTTCTTGACTTTGGAAGAGGTCGCAGCTGGAAAACTAGGATACCATTTCTGTCTTTGTTCTTGGTGAATTGAGACGTGCAACTTCTGGTTGAGAAACAAGGATATCAGTCCGTCTTTGTTCTTGGTGAATTGATACTAGAGTTTTTTGCTGGGAAACAAGGATATCAGCTGGAATAATTGTTGTGTAAGGGTAGACTAGGAAATTAGGATACTAGGAACTCTTATACACAAAATTGTCATAGTGGAGTTGTCCATTGGATTGATTATCCAATTTGGAGGTCGTGGTTTTTAACCAATTGGGTTTTCCACGCTAAAATTGATTGTGTCTTCTTTATCTCTTATCTTCATATTATTGTTTTGAGTTTGATTTTAAATTATAAATTATTTTATTAAGACTCACTAAACTTTGTCAGCTTGTTCATAAACTCACCTTGTTTGCAATTTGTCTGTCTATGAAAATAATCAAGATTAGACTTTGAAATAGAATGGAAGACCAATTTCTTGATGATTCTTTGATTACATACATTGAAAAAGAAATTGTTTTGAGTTTTGACACAGATTCAATTATAGATGATTTTAACAATATGAAAACACGTATAGTAAGAGTCAAGTGAAGTGATCTTAATTTCTGTAATATATTTTTTATTTTTTTATATTATATTTGTATTGTCTTTGGAGTATTTTTATATATGATGTAGTGTTTTTATGTTCGCCCCCTTTCAATAAAATTCATGTATCTGCGCCACTTAATTCACGCACTCAATGATAATTATGGATACTTTACACCTATAATATAATAATCTTGAAATAATTTTAACCACTTTACACTTAGATAACCTACAATAATTTATTAAAAAAGAGAGAGAAATGAGTTAATGATATATATATATATATATTAAATATTTTATTTTCTTATAACATTATATATCCTTTGGACTCAATTATAAGAAAAGATAAAGTTCAATATAAATAAATATTAATAATTTTTATATTATTTTATAATATCATTCCAAAAATATCATCTATTTATCTGAGATTTTATTTCTAATGACTTTTTTTTATTCAAATTATATTAAGAATATATAGAAAACTGTATAATTTTAAATGTGATTAGTAAATTTTGATATCATTAACTAACTTTTTAATTAATATAAATATTAGTTAATTTTACTTATATTTGAGGTTGAGAAGAAGAATTATTTAATATTTGTATTTTTTTCTTTTTTTACCATGTGTTAGGTTTTATATATTAGAGTGATCATTGATTAAATTTTGTTTTCGAGAAATACTCTTATTTTTTCAAAAAAAAAAGGAGTCTTTTTTACGAGTAGAAACATCTTGATTAAAGGATTAATAAATAATTTTTACTTTAAAAATAAAAAAATTATTAAATACTAGGAGTATATTTTTAATGGATACTAGTACTATCTTGTTTAATTCTTTAAATTATAATAATATCAAATGGGAAAAAAAAGTAATGATGGAAAAAGAGTATAGTGATGAGGGAGATAAGAGGTCCATTTTCCCTCTCACCACCCGGCACATCCACTACTCTCCCTACTTTCTTGTCCCCCAACAAACCGCCTCCATGTTTTCCTCTCTCTCTCTCTCTCTCTCTCTCTCTCTCTCTCTCTCCATTCAATTCATTTCTTCCTTTCACACCCACTTCACTTGTTTCTACCTCTCAGGTTTGACCCATTCCGTAACCTTTTTTATCACCTTTTCCCTCCTACCCCTTCATTAACTTCATTTAATAATCTATGACCATCTTAATCACACTCTGACTGCAATAGTACCAAAAAGTGTAATCATACTGTACTATTTACTAAATAAATTTGACTTTTGATAATTTAATGATACTGAATGACTACTTAAGGCTATTAGTTAGGAAATTACTATTATATATCTCTAGATTTAAACATAAAATCTCTTTTTAATATATATATATATATATATATTCAAGAATTAAAAAATTCAATTAATTTAACTTCTGGTGGTATTAAAAAAATGTTATTTCTAAATTTTTTTATTAAAACTTGATATTATGAATAAAAAATCATTTAAAATATAAATGCTATTAAACAAAGGATTTTTAAAATATTATCATTAAATAAGATAAAATTAATAAAATTTACTTATATTTAAGTTCATTATATTCTTTTAAGAAAATCACCGTATAAGATTTATTTTATGAGTTTAAAGTGGGTATATATTTTGAATTATTAAGATTCTATTTTTATCACTTTTTACTTATTTAATTATTAATTAATAAATACATTGTAACGTAAAAATAAATATAAATTTCTAAAAAAATTCTTATAAAAAATTAAAGGTAATAAAAAAATTACTTAAAAGATGTTGGAATATATTAAAATTAAGCTAAGACATAATTTTAATTTTAGTCTCTTATTTATATTTTATGTTGAAGTTAAGTCATTTAAGTTTTTTTTTTTTTTTTTTTTTACTTTGGTCCCTTAGAATGTCTCTATTAAACCAAATTGTTTTATCCGTCAATTTTTGTTACCAATGGTTCAATTTTAACAAATGTACCATTTTGATAATTTTTTGAGTGAACCAGAAAATCCCTCAATCAAAAATTAATGATAATTTTTTTTAAGATTTATTTAAGAAATTGATTTCTCCTAACATATACATTTTCACAGTTTGTGACATGTTACCAAATTAATCAAATTAACATGATATAAATAAAACGATCAATTTCACCTAACAGATAGTTTCTAAGAGACCAAAATTAAACCTTTTAAATTTAAGAGATTTAACTAAAATTAAAATATAGATGAAAGACAAAGATATATTTTAATTTTAAAATTATGATATAATATTTGTAATATTCTTTTACTAGGATAAGTTTGTAATTTTTTTAATGAAACTTTTCGTATTTATAAAACATTTTTTGGTGCGTTATTTTTAAAGTCATTGATTTACCATCTCCTTTCATACCATGCACCCGATAAAATATCAAAACTATTAGTCTTTAAACTTTAAATATCATTAAGCATAGATTTTGAACAACAAATACATCATGATAGTTGTTTAATACTAACTTACCTCGTTACATTTAATATTTTCAAAGTTTAATTTGATGTTAAGGAATGAAATAAGAAAATTTGATATTAAAAAACTATGTTGATATATTTATTTATTTGTTTATTGTTATTATCAGGTTATTTCGTGGAGACAGGAAGGAACGATTAGGATGGACGAAAAACAACTTATTATTGTTTATTCATTTCTTCTACAGTTTGGAACAATCTAATGAAGGAAGGGAATAAATGATTCACATGGGTCTCACATATATAAGTGTATGTTCCATCTAAATTTGGATGAAATAGGAAAAGATTTTTTTGTTGTATTTGAAATATCTTTATTTACACTACATTTCATTTTTCATATTTAGATTTTACATTATAAATTAATCCAAAATTATCTTTAAACTTTTAAATTAATTATCATAAAAAATAATAAATTCATGGTATGCCAGTTATTTATAACTAGATGATAATCTACTGTTTTTTCATAACATTACGATATTAATATACGCTATCATATCGTCACCAAAAAAAATCTACGCTATCACGTTTTCAATGTAAGTCGTTATATTTGTAAACAAAAAAAAATTAAGTCGATATATTACATACTACTACATTAAATATTATTTATAAATAATAATTTAATTAATTAAACGATGGAGTCACGGGTACAATTGCGTGTGCCTGGCCATCATCATTTCTTGCTAAGCAGTGGCACTCATTAGGCGTTACTGTTTTTTTGTCCTGTGTCTGTTGTTTGTTCACGTCGAGATACTCAACTCAAATGAATCCGTTGGAAATATTTTTTGTCTGATATTTTTTGAAGTATTTGGGGTGTAATAATTCTCACTTGAGTGTTACTGAACTCATCAATTATATAATTTTTTTCAGTAGCCAATTGGCATGGTTGAATCTCTCTATGGGTTATGTTATGGGGCATGCAGGGGCCAAGATTGTGCTTTGCTTCCCCGTATAGTGCAGTAATCATTTCATGTCATTAAATCACTCTGATGTGTCTTCGCCTGGTTTCTGCAGGCATTGTCATGCCATGCCTCATTGATGCTTCTCTCCCATCCCATGCTTCTTTCGCTCCACAGAAAGACAAACAGAATTCGTCTTGCGTGTGTGCCTTGTAGTGAACTTTTTCCTTCTTTTTTGTGGGAAGCTATATTGTTCGAATTGAATAAAACAGTTATAAATGATAAAGTGAGTTCATATATATTTAACATAATTATATTTTTAAGATTTAATTTCCATATATTTTGTTAAACGGTTAATTCTACAACAGTTGACCTACGAATTTGGTGTATTAGTAATGATCCATTTCTTAATAGATTCTTTTATGTATCATTTATTAGAAGTAATATTTTTTTGTTGCTTATTTTTCAGTGGTAAACCTGTGGTAATCCTATTTTGTTTATTGGATGGATAAGACACGAGACTGACCTGAATTCCACTCCATGGTCTGTTCTGTGTTGTATTGGACATTGGTGGTGCATTAGTTACCCCTTTTCTTGTATATGTCAACCATTGCTAAACTGCTATCTTTCATCATGATTTTTCGAGTACGAAAAAGGACGTCAAGGAAAATAACAGGGATGTTGAAAATGAGGTATTGCATGTGAGTTTGACATGCATGTGACTCCCAGGTGGATCTTTCTCAATCAATTACTCTGTCCCTCAAATAATTTTCACCTATCATGAATGTTGCATCAAAATTAATACACTTACTAGTGAGTAAAGTATTTTACCGTTATTTTCGGAGAAAAATTAAAAGATAATAATGGTATGTCACCCAAAAAGAGTTATGTTTATTTGAATTTCATGTTTCGTATTTTATTCTTCTTCCATTTTTTATTTTTTATTGTTGGAAAATCTACTTTGATAAGTAATACTGTAATATAGTCAAAATAACATGTATAGGATATTTTACTAAAATTCATCGGTCAGATTTTCCTTCAAGTAATATTTTGGGGATTTAAAATTTATAAATGAAAAATATATATCTCATTAAACATGATTAATCAAGTCTTTCATAAAAACTAATTATCAATACAATTGATGAATATTTTATATCAATATCATGATGACTTAAAAAACATATGTAAGAGAGGGATAATTTTTTTCTCATGAATTAATTTTTGAGATTAAGTTATACACTAACCAAATTTTAAAATACTATTAGAGTTTAGAAATTATCTTAATTAGGCTTAAATATAATTTTGGTTTTCCTATTTTGCTTAATCTACAATTTTAATCTTTTTCTTTTAAAATATAGACATTTGATTTCTCTATTTTAAAAAATTCGTGATTTCAGTTCCTATATTTCAAAATAGATACAGTTCGTCATTTTATTTTTAAAAGCTTATAATTTTTTATTCTCATATTTTTTAAAACTCTGTAATTTTAGTCTAATTTTTAATTTTATCTATGCTTTATTTATTTTATTTCTTAGGTTATAATAGTTAAATAATTTTTTATGACAAATTAAATGAATATGTTAGATTTAAGATTTAACTGAATCAAAATAAAATATAGATAAAATTAAGAATTTGATTAAAATTGAAAATTTTGTAAAATAAAAAGATCAAATGTTTTTATTTAAAAAAACACCAAAAAATAGATTGAGCAAAATAGAAGTATTACAATTACATTTAATCCTCTTACTTATTGTTGTTAGAGCTGTTAAGCAATTTGTTATGTTATCGGACAACCTGCTAAAGTCTATTTCTACAGACTTCAAGCTCGACTTATTTCGTCTTAGCATAAGAAAAATATGATAAAGATCTCATATTTCTAAGTGATATGATCAAAATAACATATATGAGCGAGGAAAATTAAAATTTCTCACTTTTCTTTATTGTTCTTTTCCCCCTATCTCCAGGCTTCATTTGTAATATTGTTGTTTTATACCTTTTTTTTTTTTTTTTTTTTTTGCCATGATTCCTTCTTACTGACCGAACACGTACATCATGATATTTCTTGTCATGTAATATACCCGTTCTCAACTACAGAACTACTGTTAATAATGGGTGATCATGCCTCCCCATTAGCTTGGAGAAAATTATGATTAAGGGCCTTGAACATTACCCCAAAAAATTAGACGGCAACTTGAATTGAAAAAATATTGGAACCTATAGATTAGACATTTACTTGAATTACTGTAAAAAATATCGAAACATTACCCCAAAAAGTTAGACAGTAACTTGAATTTAAAAAAGCAAAGCTACAACTTGAATGCTTCATAACGAACCCTGTTAATAGTTTATGTTTACCGTTAAAAATTACAAGTGCTTAAAACTTTTGTTTGTACTAAAAAAAAATTAATTGATTGAGAATTTTTTGATACTATGTTCAATTTTACGTATAAAACAAAAATTGTGTCCTAAATTTTAGATCCAAAAATCAACGAAGAATTATGATCTCTAGTAGAATACTCAAATTTCATCACTATTCCCGTTTTTAACAGCTTTCATAGTTTGGTTTTTAGTACAGATCACTTTCTTAGGTTAATATGTAATAAAGGATCTTGATATCTAATGTTCTTATCGTACGAATTAAAAAATTAATAATATTTTTTTATTAAAATCACGTTAGGATATATTAATAATATATTTTTTTTATTTCCAGTATTTTGAGAAAACTGATTAACAATTTTCTATAACAAATTCAGATTCTTTCATTTTTTTTAATTATGTGATATAATTTCATTTTTTTAAAATATAACTTGTGAATTATGAAATTAATTATGTTAATTTTTTCATGAAAAATTATATTTGTTTTCTAATATGGTATTCAAGAACATATATGGGAGAAAATTTAAATCCGTTGAAAATAATATTTAACGTCAAGATTAAAGTCAATTGGCATTTGACACAAAAGGGCGAATGTGACATTTCAAATTCTCAACCTTAACCAGAAACTATTTTTTTCCTTTTGGTCTCTAAAGACTGTGACTAAGTGAACATTAATTAATTAATCTAAATAAAATAAAGGTCAGCCTCTCATTATTCATATCCCCGGAAAACAGCGACAAGATGGCTATTTATTTCTCTTTCTCTATGACTGCATCCACACACTCCATGCTTTTGATTTATCCGTCTTAATCAATCATAACCACCGTCCTATGTGTTTTCCCCGTCTTAAATCCAGTAATTAGTAGAATTTAATATTGGATTAATGGTTATTTTGTT
Source organism: Glycine tomentella (assembly GCA_007407185.1). Taxonomy (NCBI): domain Eukaryota; kingdom Viridiplantae; phylum Streptophyta; class Magnoliopsida; order Fabales; family Fabaceae; genus Glycine; species Glycine tomentella. Next base: position 197,635 of record PYAF01005660.1, read on the forward strand.
TCAAAATTTTCCAAATTTAATTTCTAATTTTTAACTTTGAAAATTAATAATATTTTTTATGTATTTTTTAAAATGCTCAAATTTTAGTTATTAGGCTAACACTTTTTCTTCCAAACAGGGATTAATAATATGTTTGGTTTAGGGAAAGAAAATGAAAGAAAGTAAAAGGAAAAAAATTAATAAGTGAGATGATTTTTTAAGGTTTAAAAAATGGAAGATAAATATTTTTCTTTTCTTTTATTTAATTGTTTAAAAAATATATAAAATATATATATATAAATTAAATTTAAATGATATCACTTTTTCTCTTTCTTACTATCACAAATGTTTGGTGTTTGTTTTTCTTTTGGTTTCCATTGTGTTGTTTCTTACCCAACCAACTATTACAAATATTATGCGTTTGTAACATTCTGATCGAATCATATTAGAATAAGAGTGATCCAGAGGATGTGCAGGTATAAGACTATACAGTTGAGAATAATTTAAAGGAATTAATTGGTAGTACATATACCAACAAGATGCGTCTATTGTTTAGTAGTCTATTAGATAAGAACTTCACGGTTAAACGTGTTTGGCGCTTGAAATAGTTATGAGATAAGTGACCTTCTGGGAACTTTCTCAGAAAACGTGAGTGACAACAAAGCATGCTGAAAAGTCTCGTGTTGGTTTGTGGGGACAATCGTTGATCCTGAAAGCAGCTGAAATAGATTGTCGAGGTCTTGAAAAAGACTACCTACAGAGGGTTCTGACAACCGAGAAGTTAAATGAAGTGTCATCGTGTGAATTGTCGTAGTGTGACTCCCAATACGGTGTGGTTCGAGGACGAACCAAGCAGAAACTAGTGAACATGTAACCCCCCCGATCGAATCACACCAGAATGAAAGGGATCTAGAGGTTGTGTAGGTATGGTACTATAAGCTAAGTATGACTTAAAGAAAGTAATTGGTACTACCTATATTAACAAGATGTATCTACTTTTATGTAACCATCACTTAAGAACTTCAAAGTTAAGTGTGCTTGACTTGGAGTAGTTATGAGATGAGCGACCTTCTGAGAAGTTTCTCGGAAAACATGTGAGTGATGACAAAATACACTGAAAAGTCTTGTGTTGGTTTGTGAAGTCAATCATTGGTCTTGACAACAAGCAAAACTGATTTTCGAGATTTCAGAAAGGACTATCTATGGATGATTATGATCGATGGCGGGTTCTGACCAATAAAGATGTTGAATGAAGCGTCCCCGTATGAAGTGTCGTATTGTGAGAACTGTAAATAATTCAAAAATCAAGGATGTTACAGTGTCAATATCAACTTTCTCTCCAAATTACGGATTCGTTTCCCTATATGATACACCTCCCTCTCTGTGACATTCTTGTGGATGCAGTGGAAAAGACTAACACTTGATTTATTGGAGCATGACAATTGAAGCTCAATGGGAGAGTTGCATTGGCCATGGTGATTAAGTTTCAAGGAATTTTATTTGGAAACGTTGGCGGGGTAGGCATTTTCATTCCCGTGCTTACTCTCATTATTGGTTTTGATACCAAGTCTGTTGCTACTCTTTCCAAATGTAGTTAATTATTTCTCTCATTTTATTCTTCTTTAATTTCTTCAAATGGTGACTTCATTAACTCTTAACTTTGGGGAGTTGTTTCTTTTATTTTTGTGATAAAGTTTGACATTGTTAGACTTGTTTCATTAGTAGTGTATCTCAGTTTCCAGAGTTACTTTTTACCCACCTTTGTGTATTCTTTTCTTATGATTATAGAAGCAATTGTGCAAGTATCACTCAAGTCTTTATGCATCATGTTTTAGCTTTTTCTCAAGGGTTTAACCCTTTTTAAGCATAAAACAATTATCTGGTGTCTTTAAAGATTTGGGAACATTTATCAAATGTCGTTTGGTGTATAGACTGTTAGTTTTAATGCATCGGTCAAGGTAATAAAAGGCAGGAGCACCTCATTCCACGAGCAATGATCTGCATCAGCTTTGGCAAATTTTATGACACTGATATGCATTGAACAAAGTTTATTTATTTATGGTTTGGAACTAATTTGTAACTCTTAAAAGATGGCAATTAGTAATGAATAACAATTCCTTTTCTATTAAATTAACTTAAACAAGATCTCAAGTTTGAGTTTTATGGATAAAAAATATGATTGAAAAGAAAGATCCTACTAAATATGGTCAACTAAGTTTTATGACAAAGATTAGTTATGCACTAAGTTGTATACTTCTCACAAATAGCATGATAACAAAAAAATTAAATCAACTTAGTCACTATTATTTTTCATGCAAAATTAGTGTCTAGAATTATTTTTTAACAAATAATTATTTTTATTTTCTCATTTTAAGAAATTATTCAAGATTTTTTTTTATTTGAACAACTTTAATTTTCTTTTATACATTAATATGTGTTCTTACCAAAATCTGGAAATTCCACATATGGACTAAATGTGGTCTTAGTGGACTCCAAATCCTGTGTCGTCGGGAAGTGAGTAGATTTTGCTTAGAGGAGGGACCTGCAAAACAAAGGAAAAACACTCTGACGCTCAAGTAAGTACATCAATTGTTAAAGAATGACTAAATGTGAGAACTCAGCCTAAGATGTATAGAAAGAATGACTTGAGTAATACATTCAAGTATTGTAAGTAAGTCTAGAGTGAACATTAAGTTTGAAGTGAGTTGGATAGAACCTGGATGGTTGCATTTATAGCGTGGAATATGGACTTTGGGCCGTTGCTTATAGATAATCTGTTGATAAAATAATAATAACATATAATAGCATGCAATTATCTAATTTAAATAGGAGATAATGTGTACCTTATAGATATATTGTTACTTGTAGATAAGTAACAATTAGTAGGTAACTTGTTGGGATATTATCCTATTTAAATATCCTAGCGTATTTGATATGCAATTAATGAGGAGATAATATTGTTGGTGTTCGTGCTCCTGTAGAAGGTTGACGTCCGTGCTCCTGTAGCGATGTTGATAAGGAACTCGGACACGTACGTCCGGGTTGGCACTCAAAGACTGAATAAGTACCTATTAATGTGACAGTGGTGACGTGGAGGATGCCCACGTATATGATGACCTTTAAGAGATAGTCACATGTCATTTTACTATTTTGGACTGTACAATATGTATATGTCAATATATTAAAAATAAAATATAACACATAGATATGATACTTTTTTAAATAAAAAGAAGTAAATTATACATAAAATAAACTATTTACTTAAAACCACATAAAAATATATTCTTTTTTTTTAAATTCACGTGTAAAGTGCTAAAAACAAAACCGGATAAACACTTAAATGATAAGATATCGCATTCCCATGGTAAGTTATTGCATCTGTTACATCCATTTTTTTTTGCAACATATCGCATGGTTCTTGAAAAATTTGTGCATCGTGCCACACTTGTGCATGGTAGAATCCATCAAGAAATATATAAGTAGGGGTGTTCACGGGTACGGGTCATCCGTGAACTCGAATTGATTTGAACTGATCCGAATTGTTTGAGTTGGGTCATTTATGTATTTGGATCAAAATCGAATTGAACCGATCAAAATTGATCATGTACAGGTTGGGTCACAGATTTAGATTTATAGATCCATTGACCCGATCTGTGAACATGTAATAACAATATAAATTTTATTATTTATATATATATATTAAAATTATTTTTTTCTCCCCATAGTTTAGCACATGGCCCAATTAATTTGTTTCTTTTGCAAAAAAATTAATAGAAACAACATTTTATTTGTTACTGAATTTGGACAAAATTATGAATAATTTTAGGCAGTAGCAGTGTAGCACAACAAATTTTTAATAGATAAATAGTATACTTGAATTTTGGTTTTTTAAAATAAATAATATTAAGTCTAACTCTTCACTTGTAATAAAATACTTGAGTTCATGCACATGAGATGTTCTGCTCATATTTTGAATTTAATGGTTTGTGATGGATTAAAAGAAATTAACCTATGCATTTGAAAAATAAGATATGCATGTAAGTTTGTGAAGTCTTCTCCAAGTAGATTTACAAGTTTTGAGAGGTGTGCTGAAGAAGTAAGTGTATCCACTAAGGCCATGTTAATACTTGATGTACCAACTAGGTGAAACTCAACTTATTTGTTGTTAGATGTTGCTGAAAAATATGAACATGCATTTTATCGCTATGAGTATGTTGGAGCTTCATATGTGTTAAATTTCATATCTAGTAAAGAGGAAGGATGTCCCAAAGATATTGATTGACAACTTGCTCGTGTTTTTATTAACTTTTTGAAGACTTTCTATGATGCAACTCTTTCTTTTTCTGGATCATTGCATGTTACTGCTAACACTTTTTTTAAGAAGCTAGTTAGTATTCAAAAATCACTAGATAAGCGTGGAGGCATAATGATGACATAGTGATACAAAGGATGACAACAAATATGCAGTTAAAGTTTAACAAATATTGGGAAAGTGGTGGAATTAACTACCTTTTGCTTGTTGCTATTTTTCTTGATCCTCGTTATAAATGTGAGTACATACAATTTTGTTTTAATCGTATGTGTGGTGTTGAGAAGAGCATGAACATGATGAAAAAATTGAAAGACCTCATTCAGAAACTAATTCAGCAATATTTACTAGAACATCTCATTTCTCATTCTAGTAACAATTTAGCTAATTATAGTACATTGACTTTAAACATGGTCTCACAACATAATGATGACAAAGGTGATAAGGATGATGATTGAGATGATGAATTTAGAATGAAAATCAAGAAAAAAAAAGGGTGAGGTGCAAAAAAAAAGAGTTAGATAAGTATTTGGAGGATGATGTTAAAGATGATCACCTGAGTTTGACATTTTGAATTGATGGAAATTGAACACATCCAAATATTATATTCTATCCTGTATGGCTAGAGATATATTGGTCATTCTTGTATCTACTGTATCATTTGAGTCTGTGTAACACCCCGACTTACCATCTTATTATTTATTGATTTTTAATGAAATTTCTTTTCAACTTGTTTAAAAATATCAAACCAACGTGTTACTAATAACTGATATTAAAAAGATTTCCATCACTAATTGATAATTATAAATATAATATAAAATAAAATACAGACTGATATCAATTCTATTACATAGTACAAATAACTAAAACATTTTGTCATAACAGAACATCTTCAACTAAACACCTTCAACAAAATCTTTTTCCAGTGGTCAGCTTGTCAATCTTTCTTTATTGTTCATCTGTTAGCCCAAATAAAATTGAGGTCATAGCAGGTGTCAACCACAGACACAAAATACAGGATAAGTTTATGATAAACATAATTTAAGCAACAGATTATAATCAAGATGCAGATATTCATAACAACATTCTTAAAATTGCAGTTCTAATTTTTATATGATGCATGATTCTCTTAGACTGTTATCATGTGGTACCAACTGTCAAGATAGCCCCATCCCAGTGGCACAGAACTGATCCGACCAGTCAGGGTCCCCCGGTGTTGCACAGGATCTCATCCACACTTTATGTGATCATCATGGGTGGCGTGATTCCCCACCGCAAGAGTCACCCCCAGCTCAGACTCCTCTTGTCTGAACGCGTGGACTCAGTTCCTATAGCTATCTGACACACCTCCTTTCTGAGGCACACCTCCATTCTGAGGCAACTCTATGAGACACATGAAACTGATTCACTTATGCATAACTCATTCATTTTATCAACTCATATTTATTTTCAACATTAGTCTTCAATCATTGTCTCACATATTTTACTCAGAAATTCAACATAAATCAAGTATAGAATTCAACTTGTTACTTATATACAGAAACTTAACATATCATTCATGAACAGAGATTCATAGAAACATTCAACAAACATAAAACTTTATTTAGGCACTCAATCATATAACTATAACTTAAATCCAACAAATTACTCAGATACAAGTCATACTTTACAGAACTTCAAACACTTATTCAAACACAAGTAACACTTAAACTATCCTTATCTTAAAACTTCCTTATACATACCTTATAACCTCTTACTAAGCTTGTCTATCTCTTCCAAAAGGTGTTAGCTTCTACACGTGATTCTTCAAAGGAAGTGGGGTCTTCTTCTTACTTGATTTATGCTTTGAAAAAGAAAGGATGAAAGTGAAATGAAAGAGATGGGAAGAAGAGAGATTCACGTGAGGTGTATAGAAAAGAAGTCTTGAAAATGACTTCCACTTAAGGGTTCTCCTTTCCTTTATATAGGGTTTGGAAAATAATAAAATATTTAAGGACATAATTGCCCTTCCTAGCTAGTTACTCCCATCTAGTTCCATCATAACTTAGTTTCTTCTCATTCCATTACATCCTAACTAAATTCATAATTACTTTTTTAAATATCTTTTACTTTATACAAAAATCTCCTAAGTCATGATGTCTTCTTTACAAGTGTCCTTCCACTTGTCCTATGTCATGAAGCCTCTCCTTTCTTCTCCCTTTTCACGTGGCCAACAAGGGAAGGAAGAGAATATTTTCTTCCTTTCATATTATCTTGTAGAAATATTTTTCAAAGCATAATGACTTCTTAGCCCTTTTCTTCTCTTCTTCACGTGAACTTTCTTTAGCTAAAGGGAAGATTTTTATCTTCCTTTCCTCCTTCTATATCATGTTTTATTTTCTTTAAAGAAGAGAAAATTGTGTGGTTTCTTTTGCATACCTATGTCATCTTTTGATGAAGAAGAAGAATCTAGTTTCCACTTAACTTTACACATGGCATTTTCTAGTAGGAAGTAAAGTTTGATTCGAACTCTTCTACCTAAGGATAATATTGAATAATAGAACTCTAGAAATTTCCAGAAGCTGACTTTAGTTACAATACAAATAACTCACAAACAGTCAATACAGAGTGCTACACAGACCTTACATACAAGACTACTTTTATCTTTATTCTGATTGGTCCGTTCTACTTTTGACCATCAAACTTACTAAACCATTTTATTAAATAAGTCTGTACATCCTACAATTAAGAGAAAATTCCACAGATTCTATTTATCATTTTTCTATATTTTTCTGCTACTTGAATTCTCTTGAATAAAGTTTCAAAGTTATTACCTTATAAATTTCATAGAAATTCTATTCTGAGGTTTTCTGTCACAAAGTATTTTGGTAATTTATCATTGAAGGGTATTCTGTAATTTCATCAAGTTTTTACAAAATATCTAAGGGTGTCTTGGTAATTCTAGCCTCAAGGGTACTATGCTAATTTGTCATTCACCCTAGGGGTGTGATTGTAATTTCCAAAATATTCAAGGGTATTTGTGTAATTTTCACCTTAAGAGCATTTCTGTAATTTCTGATTCAAAGGAAGGGTGATATGGTCATTTCTCTTCAACTATTTTTGTAATGTCTCTAATTAATATTTCACACAAATACTTTAAATATAAATCAATCAAATCTCACATAACCTAACACTCACCTTAATAATTGCACAAGAATAACTCATACAACATACATTTGTAGTTATTGAAATGTCAGGGTGTTACAGTCTGCATTTAGTACAGGGGGTAGAATTTTGGACTCATTTCGTAGTTTCTTGAGTCCTACTACTGTTGAAGCTCTCATTTGTGTCCAAAATTGGCTTAGATCTACTAAGCAAAATGTTAATGACTTGCAAGTTGAAATAAATGAAGCGAATATTTGTATGGGATATTTGAAAGAATCATGATATAAAATAGCAGTTCTAAGAAAAAAATTAAATGGGTAACTCGTTGAACCAAACTGAACCGAACCGATCATGAACAGGTTGAGTTTCAATTTTTTTCCTGAAAATCGAAAGAAACCGAACCGATCAAATTTGATTGGATTGAGTCCTAAATTTGGTCAAAACCGATCTGCGAACACCCCTATATATAAGTCTCCCAAACTATAGATTTAAATAGCTATTTTGTTGTGCTCATCATGGGTTCAGTTTACATCGCATGGTATTTTTTGCATATCTCCTTTTTGCTTTTTGTTAATTATATCTCTTTGGAGTACCACATATTGTAATGCCTCAATTTTTTTATGACATATAGTTTTATAATTGTTTAAATAATAAATATTGTGAATTATACGTTATTAAATTTTAGTTTCTGTTTTCAAATAGATAAAATATCTTAATATAATTATTTTTCTTTAGGGAAATGAAGAAACATATATATATATATATATATATATATATATTACGCTTGATTAAAACGTGCACATACAATTAAATGTTCATGAATAGAAGGTAATGTCAAAATACATAAAAAAGAAATAAACATTTTGAAATTTTTTTGTCATTTTTCTTCTATCCTTATGCAACGCTATAATAAAGTACAGAGTATAAAAAAATAACTTGCATAAAATTAAATGATGAAAAGAAAGGGAAGAAAAAATAAACATCCATATTAAGTCTCAAGTATCCTTAAGATTTAAACATAAGTGTATTTTAATCATTACAACCGTAACAAGAAATAAATATTCATAGCCCCCTCTCAAAACATCACACAATATCACCAAAGGTTTTATAGAACAAAATACTACGTCTATTGAGTATAGAAATGTTCCTATCCCAAATATACATCAAAAAGGAAAAATCATCCTACACTCATAGCAGTCACTATCCAAGACCCACAACTACCTAGGGTGAAGTCATATCTTCAGAAGGGTCACTCTCGTCTCCCGAGGAATTGTGTTCCTCATCGGATGAAAGCATCTCTCCCTCAAGTATCTCTTCACCGATGACATCCCAATAGTAGGCAATCTCGGATGACGTGAGATCTTCACCATCCCTAAAATCTCCCACATCCTTGTAAACTTCAACGGTCGTGTCCTGACGAAAGGTAGATCTAGTAGACCTCCCGTTGACTTTGTGCTCGAAGAATTGTGGCATGAAACACAACAGGTTATGCGGCCATGCAAGTCCAAAGTAAGCGTAGTAGATAATGATATGGCAAATCACGTTTAGAGGTACGCTCGAATGGGTAGTGATATGAAGCAATTGCCTCTATGGTGATCAGTGGCACATCAGGTTCATCTAACAGCAAGACATGACACCAAAAGTATCCAAAATGTGCGTGGAGGTGTGCCTCTTCCTCCATCATGTAGTTGTAGCAATAACTACTGATCCATCTGAGCATCCTCTGCTGATACTCCATGATCTTCCCTTGAAATTGGTGATTGCAAGGGTGAGTTCTCCTTTTCTCGAACGCCACAAACAATAAACAATAGTAAAACAAAATTAAAACATACAATATACGTAACTACTGCGTGTGGTATCTAAACAAACAACATTCTCGCATCCTAAGCACTTAACTAACACACTTAATTCACCATAGGGCCCAATCACTACCACCAATCATCCAAGGTTTTGATGGTCTTACGAAATCATGTGGATGGCAATAGGGAGTGATTGCTACATACGAATATATCATATACCGACCCCTCATCTCCTAACTCAAAAAGCATAATCTCGGAGCCCGTCAGGAGTAGCAAAGTGATGGCTGTGAGTTACTCTCGCTAAATGAGTGCACCAAATGTCGGGTAGTCACCACTTGTTTATTCCCCTAGGTTCTTCGAACCTCTCCGCCCACTATACCCTAGTATGTCTCTATCCATCATCTACTTCCTCAACATAACCTCACCTTCTCACAAAAGGAAATAGAACCAATGGTTCCTTAATCTCTATCCAATCTTATTGGCTATTGCCACTACATCGCGTGCGCAATCCTCGTGCCACGTACATCAACAAGCGCGCACAAACAAACAAACAAAAAAGAAAGAGAGACGGGGCTCAGGCCTATGTACTACTCTCAGGGAACTAGTCGTGGTCCCTTAAGCGTAAAACCACTTGCCACACAAAATAATCAAACAACATAACGACTGTAATTATGGCTATTTAACTAGACATAACAAACAATTTGCCGAGGGTCAAACTCCCCAGACCCAAATCACAACACGTACAGACAAAAATAACAACATGAAGACAATATATATATATATATTACCAAAAAAAATCGCATGCCATAGATATAATTATCGGAGTTCACACTCTCCTAGTCTTATCATTCAATAATCATGATAAAATACCAGCACACATTTCAGTAATTTTATTAGTAGATAAATATCACACTTTCAAAACATACATCAGTCATCAGATTTTGCATTTATCTAAACAATATAAAGTAAATAAATCAGCAGTTCCAGGAAATAAATAATTCTAAGATAATTTATATAGAGGCACGAATTCCAAAGTTAAGTTGTCTTTTGTCTAAAATCTATTTATCACTCGATTTTTGAAAGTTTCACTCCTAACTTATTTTTAGCACTTTCGGAGCTCTGGGAGTCGGATTTTCGCAAATCTTATATGCTACCCTACATTTTCAAACCTAAAAAACTCATTTTTGAGTTCAACACTTTAATAAAACAATTTATACTACTGTAACTCAGTCCAAATTCGTGACAAATTTTTCATTTTACTAAAAGTCCTTAAACTTGTTTTATTTGTAATCTTTGCTAGGAAACTCTGATTTAAGTGAAATTTAAGACTAATTCTATATTTTAACAAGCAAAGAACTCATTTTCGGCATAAAAAACTCAAGGAAAATAGTTCAGCACATAGATTCAGGACATGACAACAAGCTCAAAATTTTCAAAGCAACATGTTCAAGGAAGTTCAACAATAAACACATGGTTCAAGAGTTGGAGGGACCCCACTTACCTCTTGAAGAATTGATGAAATCTTGAAGGAGAATGAAGAATATTCAAGTTTTTTCAAAGTTTTCCTTCATGAGTAAAAAAATGACAGTTCAAAGTTATTAGAGAAATTAAAACAAGAGAATAAAGAGGAAACAAGTCTAGGATGAAGAATGAAGGTCATTTACCTAAACTTGGTGCTCAAGGGCTCAAGAACACAAAGAACTAGTTGGGAAGAAGAAGAAGAACTGAACTCCCCTCCCTCAAGCTTTAATTTCATGCAAAAATGAAGGGATTCTCCAAAAGATTTTTCTTCACAAAGGCCAATAAGCTATGGTGTAGGCTCTCATTGACAAGGCTTTGGGACACTGGAATGACCTCATTGGCATCCAATTTGAATGTGCCAAGCCATACCACAAATGGGTAGTTTTTTATTTTTTCAAAACTACCAAAAATGGAAGGGATAAGATTTGTCAAAAATGAGTATTTTTGCTTTTGGCCAAAACTAATAAATGTCATCCTAATCGCCTATGTTATTGTGCTTATCTCCTTAGGAATATGTGTACCCAGAGTAATCCTCACACAGAGAACACTCTCACACAAAGAACACTCTCACACATAATTAAATTACACCACCACTTAGTGCACGATGCAATTTCGCTACTAATGAAATTTGTTTACTTACGCAGCTTTTCGAATTTTTGCCAACCAACTAAATAAATTATTTCCACTAAAAATAAATAAAACTAACTCTAAAATTATACAATTAATATCATACAGAGCATAAATTAAATCACACAGTCATATAATTTAATTACACAATACAAAATTTTCACTGTGTGTAGTCTTTAACAATAATTTTTTTACATGTGTAAAAAATAAATGTAAAAGAAAATTTCAGGATGTTACACATATCATGATGAGACTTTGTAGTATCAACCTAGTTAGAATAACTCTTGCTATTGTCATATCTTTGTATGTCATCTTTTTTTAATTAAAAAAGTAATTAAAATTTGACCAA
>PYAF01005660.1:209462-228196 GCA_007407185.1 Glycine tomentella
ATTATCTTTATAATATTTTAAATTTTTTAAATAGTACCTTCAAATTACGAGTTAGCAAGATCCTTTAATCATTTAAAGTAAATTATTTTATAATTTCATAGCAATTTTATTATGATTAAATCAAATAAGTGCAAACTAATACTTTAATATTACTAGTTGAAGTTTAAAATACACATTTTAATAACTTTTAAGTACTTATTTTGTCTCATAATAAGTGTTGTTTTAGATATTTTGATGCAGCTAAAAAATAAGTAAAAAATACAAAATATTATAAAGATAATCTTATTATTTGTTTTCCTCTTAAGAAACGATGCAACACTACAATAATATTTAAATAAATATTATTAGAGATATAAATAGAAAAATATTAATAATATTATATTAAAAATTATGATGTCACTTATTTTGAGACATATTATATACTTTTATATTATATTTATTATATAGCAAAGGAAGTGTTATTTTTGGGTAAAATATATTTTAAATATCTGTGAAATTTTGAAAAGTATTAATTTTATTTTTATAAAAAAAATTTGTATTAATTTGGTCCATCGAAAAATAAAATATATTTTTGTTGGTTCTTAACCATAACTCCTTTAGATGATTCCTAGACGTCATTCATAAACTTACTTATGATCTCTTTCTATCTTTCCAAACACACTTAGAAGACACCATAACTCACTATTGCTTCATGTTTCCCTCTAATCTCATTAGAAAATAGGAGAATATAGCCTAAAAAGTGACAAAAAAATTATATTTTTTGAAAGTTATTGGTGACAAAAATTTTAATTCATTTTGAAGAATTTTAATTGACACAAATTATTTAATTAATTTAATCAAATTACACTTATAAGTTTGTTAGCCACATCATATTAACGTCTAACAAAATTATCACAAAAGATCGATAAAAATATGTTCTATTTTTATAAAATCTAAATTAATACGAAAATTTTTATGAAGAGGAAATTAATACTTTTTAAATTTTATCAGATTTTTAAATATATTTACCGTTATATTTTTATAAGATGCGAAAAGAAATGCTATTTTTAAATCAGAATTAAAATTTCCCTTTTGATAATTTATGTATATCTTTATCATGTAAATTAATAAAATAAAACTATATTTATATTTTATCCTTAATTAGTGTGTGTTTTTGAAAATAAAATAAAAATAAATTAAGAATAAATGTAAAAATGTGAGTTGCGTCTCATTTTAATGTCATTTCACTTTTTTTTTTTTCCACATATATCATATAGATGATAAAAAAATGAATAAAGAAAGAGTATGCATTAACATTATTATTGTTATTATAATAATGGTTGGCGACAGCAGCTGTTTGGCTTTATCGCCGCTGTCTACCCTTTTTGTTTTTCATTTTAATTTATTTTTAATTGATAATAGTAGAAGGCTCCATTTTATTTTGTGTGTTTGTGTGCAGTATGCACACGCCAAAGCTTATTTTTTGCTTTGTGCTTAATGGAAGGCCATTGAGCTTTTCTTTCTCTGCTCTCTTTTCTTTTAGGTTTCCACTTTCACACACTCTCCCTCTTCTCTTTCTCTGCAATAATCTCTCTTCTCTTCTTCACTCTCTCAACTCCTGCCAAACCCAACCTTCCATTTCCGCAGGTAAGCTTTACTGATTATTTTATTTATGTTTTTACCATTTTGTTCTCTCTTTTTCTTTTTCTTTTTGCTGGATTCCGAGTGTGTTTTTTTCTGTTTCGGATAGAATGTGATCCTTTTGTGTTCTTTCTTTGTATTTTATTTATTTATTTTCAGTTTCTCAAATATTCATTTACCTTCCTTGGCTGGCTCTGGTTTTTATTTTATTATTACTTGTTTTTTTTTTTGCAAAAAAAAAAGGAAATTATTTTGGAAGGTTGGGTGTGGGTGTGGATCTGTTTTAACACATGCCCTCCTTTTCCTTTTGTGTTATATATATATATATATATATATATATATATATATATTGTTTTCAATTTCTCAGCTATTCGTTTTTTTTTTAATATTGGGGAAGGTAATAGAGGCTGAGAGCTGAAGTGTTTGAATAAAAGTCTCAGGAAAAATAAAATAAAATAAAATAAAAAGGAGGAAAATAGTTGGTTGGCTACGGTCTCACTCTACATTTTTCCAATTTTTTTTTCTTTTTTATATATTGAAAAGTTCGGTGCTACTAAATGCTACACAGATGATCAATATGCTTTGTTGGCTTCTTTCCGTAGGATTTTTTTTAAAAAGAAATAAAATACTAAATTTATTGGCGTTTTCATTTTCCCATTTTTTTGGGGCTTGATGTAGCTCCTTAATGGGTTATGAATTATGATGGAGGGAGAGGTTATTATTATTGTTATTATTATTATTATTATTAAAAATTTTATGGAGGGGCTGGGGGTAAAGGTAATACATAGTTAACTACGGAAATTATTTACCATTGTTGTCATTTTATTACTGAAATAACTTTTTTGCGTTTGTGTTTAATTTTCCAAAAGGACAATGACAATAGAAAACTCATGCATGTTTTTAATTTTGCCTTGTGTCCAGATTTTTTTTGGATCTTGCAGCAATTTCTTATGTTTCATTGCTATTTTAATTGCCTAAGAATGCCATTCTTATACACATACCCAGTCAGATAAATGACGGTAGATATCAAACTTAATTTTTTATTTGAATTTGTCAAACTTAATAAAATAATTCTTTCAATAACTTTTTATCAAAAGTAAATTTTATAAACGTTGAATTTGAACTTCTTATAAAGTAGATCAAGTCTACAAATTATGTGAATTAAAAATTAATTTATACTCGTATATATGGCTGTGATCTGTTTACTGAAGGACATCTTGTGAAACTTACTCCATTTAATAAATTCTTGCGACCATTGGAACATCGACTTCATAGATAGTGTGCTGTATGCTTTATACAATATAACCAAATGTTTACTAAAAGATAATGAACAATGAATAATGATTATGGAAGATTTGGTATGCATGAGCACGATCACGAAGATGATATATCATTTGATTAAATAATTAGATTTGTCAAATCCACATTCTATAAAATGATATTTAGAGGAGTAAATAACCAAAATTTATGTATGATTTTGTGTAATGTTTTACTCTGACAAATCTCCCAAGTAAAATCAGGTGCTGAAGGAGGGGACTAGCTTCTTGTCGATCCTGATTAATTGTTTTTTTCCTTATGTTTGCAAGCTAAGCATTGGTCTCTAGTTTGATGAAAATGATGACAATACTTTTACTTTATCGAGTGTTGAACTCAATTCTTCATGTTTGTTGTTAGTGTTATTTGTATGGCATTTCTTTCTGGCAATATGTTTAGTGGATTGTGGTTTTATAATGGTTTTGTGCAAGACAGTTCTTAAATTTGGTGTCTGATGTCTCCGCCACTGCTGGTTACTGAAGATGAAGGGCAGATCAATGCCTTGATGGTGGCATCTGCATCTTCACCATCCTTGGACTGTTTCTCCCTAAATGAGGCTGGATTGAAAGAATGCAATTACCTGGGATTGTCAGATTGCTCTTCGGTGGACAGTTCTACTGTCCCGAGTTTTTCTGACGAGAAAAAGGAGAATCTGAATTTGAAGGCTACTGAGTTAAGGCTTGGCCTTCCAGGATCCCAGTCACCTGAAAGGGATACGGAACTTTTCTCATTGAGCTCAACAAAACTTGACGAGAAACCACTGTTCCCTTTGCTTCCTACAAAGGACGGAATCTGCTCATTATCTCAAAAAACTGTGGTCTCGGGCAACAAAAGAGGTTTTGCTGACACAATGGACCCTGAGGTGAAATGTTTTTCTTTTAACAAGGTTAAATGAATGTTTCATACTGCTTTTGAGTCTGATTCTCCACAATCTGTGGTGTTTTGTGAAGTTTCCTGTCAATGCGGGGATAAACATGATGCTATCACCTAAACCTTCTGGAGTTCAGCCTACCACAGTGAAAGAAATACCAAGCAAGGTGTTACAAGAACGTCCTTCTGCGGCAAATGGAACTGGTCATAACCATACAGCAGGAGCTTCTATCAGTGGCAGTGCACCAGCTGCTAAGTAAGTGAAACTTGCAAGATCAGTAATCTATAATCTTCAGGAGAATCTAGAAGTTAGACAAAAGACCTCAAAAGGGTTATTCTATGCATTTCTAGTTATGCTAATTAGTTCATATCTATGACAGGGCACAAGTTGTTGGTTGGCCTCCTATAAGATCATTTAGGAAAAACTCATTGGCCACCACTTCAAAGAATAATTATGAAGTAGATGGAAAACCGGGTGCAGCAGCACTCTTTGTGAAGGTCAGCATGGATGGTGCTCCCTATCTGAGGAAGGTAGATCTAAGAAATTATACAACGTACCAGGAACTGTCTTCCGCCCTTGAGAAAATGTTCAGCTGTTTCACTCTAGGTGATCTGTTATAGACTTACAACCTTGATTTCTTTTAAGCTAATCGTTTACTGCTAATGACTCTTGTGAATTTTTTTGTCACTTTTTTATTTTTTCTTTCTAAAATGTATCTTTTGGGTGAATTTATCTATGACGTGCACCACACCAGGTCAATGTGGTTCCCACGGAGCTCCAGGAAGAGAAATGTTGAGTGAGAGCAAGCTGAAGGACCTCCTGCATGGTTCAGAATATGTACTCACTTATGAAGATAAAGATGGTGACTGGATGCTTGTCGGAGATGTACCATGGGAGTAAGTTTATGAACCATCTGTGAGCTTTAACAATCTGTGTGTTCTCAACTTCTTGTTAGATTTTGATAATAATTATATTTGTTTCTAAAACAATGGGCTATGTGCTTTGGCAAATTTATGAAGTGATAATTTATTCTTGAATCAGTGACGTGTACAATTTGTTGTCAACAATTCCAAATGCTAAGAAACTTCCACCTGAAAAATTTAGTTTTATTGATTGCTGCCTCTTATTTATAAGATGCTGTCGACATGAAGGGATTACTGCATGCCCTCGGACAGACCCAGAAACCTTATAAAGGGGGGCCTGAATTTTTTTCATCCTTTATAATTGTTTAAATGTCTAACTTTAGATAAATAATAATTTTTAAGAAATTACTTTAAAAAAATTGAAACTAATTTTTATATTAAATGATAATAACCTTAATTGTTATCATAATAACAACAAAAAAACTAATTTTACACAATTTTACACTAATTAACCTTAACCATTATTATAATAATAACATATAGAATTAGTTTTATATTATTTTTTACTAATTAGCTTAAAAATATATGTATATACACGAAAAGTTCCAAGGGACGGGGGGTGCGGGGCTCGGGCCCGTGTCCTCCCCTCTCTAGATCCGTCCCTGTATGCCCTACATATATCAGCAGTATAGATACTCTAAAAAACAATATAATAATTGCTATAAATATGTTATCTCACTGGTAAAACATGTACTGCTTCCTTGATCACTGTCAAAAACATGATTGTTCATGCCATACAATGATACAATAGTGCTACTGTTATTGTTTTTCAATTTCAAGTACAAAAAAAAGTCCCAAGATATTTTACTGGTCATTCCTGAATTTAGGCATAGGCAGGTTTTATGCACTTCACGGAAAAGGATAATCAAAATAATAATGAATCATGAATTGATACAAGAATGATTTACGTCTGCACTCCTTTATTAACTTTTTTGCTTCTCCCAAAGATTATTTTCTAGTTTGAAAAGCATGACCAGAAAGAACTTGTAATATAATATGAATATATGATTCAAATTTTGATGTTACTTTTACATGTTATTATATTTATTTTCTTACTTTCATTTATTATATTTATTGTTTTTTGAGTTAACTACCATTTTAGTTCTTGAAAGTGTATAGCTTTGTCACATTAGTCTTTGAAACTAGAGAAATTTCAAATAAGTCCCTAAAAGTGCCATCCGTTAATTCCATTAGTTCAAAATTAAAAAAAAAAAGTGACTTTAAGTGATAATATTAACATATGTTTAGGAACTAAAATGACAGCAAGTGGTTAAGTTTAAAGACTTAAATGAAACAACTGGACTGTATATTTTAGGGTATTGTTTGGAATTTCTAGTTTCAAACTACATAAGTCTAAAACATAAGTTTTTTATACTATCATTCAATTATGAGTTGTCATCTAATTGGAAATTGTTGACTTTTGTAGTAACTACTCTAAAAGTAATATCTAGAGTGGTTTCTAATTGATTGACAATGTAAAATCAATGTATCAAACGTAAAATCTTAAGATATTACAATAGAAGTTTGACCCCTCCCTATAATGGTTTGGTTTTCTTTTCTTTATATTTAGGGGCTTATATATTCCATTTTTTTTATTGTGCCTCGATTTGAAAGAATTTTGGGGGAGGGGTCATTTTATTTTTCAATCTAGAAAGGTTTAAAGTTTAATGTATGTTATAAGTTTGTTTTATAGTTGCAGACTAAGAACTTGACATGGTTAGGATTTTCTTTGTTGCTTAACTTCACTTTAGCTTGCATCCTATTGTTAATTGTATTTTTTTTTTTTTTTTTTTTGCTTTCAGTATGTTCATTGACACATGCAAAAGACTGAAAATCATGAAGGGTTCTGATGCCATTGGCTTAGGTATGTATTCTATAGGTGATAATTCATTTTGAAGCTGCCATACTTGTAACTGCAAAACCATCATCGCTTGAATTGATAGACTGGGAACTTCTTCTTTAAATCACTGTAGCGACACAGGGCTAATAGCCAGCAGTAGATTATGATCCTGGTGCATTTAAGTGAGACTGTTGAGTCAATATGTCTATAGATTCTGATCATGGAGGGTTTTTTGTAAACACATGGGGGATAAATATTCTTTGAAGTATGTATTGTTTGATTCATTACTATATTTTGTTTTGTCCTTGGTTTTCTGCACAGATTAATCATTAAATGAGTGTTTAGAAACTTTAGAGATACTATAAATGCTGGAGTTTGCATGAAACTTGTAACACAAGGAAACTATGACTGGAAGTATCTGGTTTTTATATGTAATTAACAATTATGGGTTGCCTACAATTTGTTTCCTTGTAAATTAATATTGATAGTGCCTCTGGTGTATGTCTGTAATTAACTCCCCTCCCACTTCCTCGCTCTCTAATCAGCAAAGTCTCAATTTAATTTCTATATTCACTACACTGATAATGTGCCTAATTAATGAAGTTAATATGGTCAGAGTTTGCTTAGGTAGTTTATCTTTTCTTCGCAGCTCCTAGGGCCATGGAAAAATCCAGGAGCCGGTGCTAGTTGGTATTGGAACTGTTGATTGCGTTTTGTTTACTAAGGTGAAGTTGCTGGACATGAAGGGTGTGGAAAGAGAACTTATGATATAAATGACTGAATGCCGGGTTTTGATGGTTAACTGCTATTCAAGATGTTGTCTATGGTTACAAGTATCAGAATAGTGTCTTGCTCTTTTGTTTGTGTTACAATTGGTTCTACTGTAATACCTTATGAAGCTACCTTGAATATTAGTAATTGTGGAGTCTGTAATCTTTATAGGAACCTGTTTGTTTGGATAAGTTGGATAAGTTGAATGTATGTTACAATCAGTGTATTGTTTTCCGTGTTTTGCTATTCCTTAGCTTTTATTTCTTTAGTCTTGAAAGGGCATTTTCTCATGCCTACCAAGATGATGCAAACTTAGAGCCCAGTGTCGTTTCGGCCTATGCTGGTGGGTTACTTGGGTGACCTATTGGTTATTGAGAAGTGTTGGTAGTATACTTTCTAATGCACTATTGTTAGCTAAGATTAATTAAAAATTATGAATTTTATTGAGCTTTACTTTTATCATTTTGTAATTTCCAATAAATTTTAGTGCTTTTAAATGATCGTGTTATTCCGCAAAAGAAAAAAATGATTTTGTTAGTGCTATTGGCACTTTTAGTTTACTGTGTTTTGGGTATCAGGGAAGATTGGGATTGCAAAGTTGCTGGCAATGGCAAACGTTTACTTTAGGATTATAATAATTAGCATGTTGGCAAAATTTACTGTTTGACAATGATGGTTGTGGTCTCGCAATCAAAACATGGTTAGTCATCGTGGGACAAATTGAGAACGAATGGTTAAAAATTGTGCAAGGTTGACTGATAGAGGTAGATGGGGCAAAATGTACTCTAGGAGGTGTAAATAGAAATAATTGTTGATATAATAGAATAGGAGTTAGTTAACACTAATTAACTCAGCCAATGTATAAATAGGAGAGAAGAGAGAATGAGAGAGAAGGAGAGAAAGAGATTAGGAGGTTGAGATTCCCCTCGAAGAGAATCAATTGTACTGCAGGAGTTTAACTCCAGTTTAATAGCAATTGCCATCGTTGCCCTGTGTTCCAATTTCCTCTGATCCAGTTCCTATTAACTGGTATCAGAGCTCCAATCTTGGGGCTTTGTACGGTAGATGAGATCGAAGAAGATGGAAGCTAGAATTGAGGCTTTGGAGCTGGCGATGGAGGAGTCCCGTGAGAATAGATACTTGAACCAAATCGTGATAGAAAGTCGTCTGGGTTCGATGGAGAACCTGCTCCAGTGGCTGGCGGTGACGTTGGATACTTCCGATAAGGAGGATGGGTGTCGCGTGAAGGGAAAAAATGAAAAGAGTAGGGTGGGAGACGGTGAAGTGACACGCAGTTGGAGGCAATTCTAGAATTGCCTATGTTCGCCGGCGACGATCCAATGGGATGGGTCGCTAGAATAGAGAGATATTTCCGGTTGCAGGAGGTGAGGGAAGAAGAGAAATTGGATGTGGTCTTGGTAGCACTAGAGGGAGAAGCTTTGTCATGGTTTCAATAGTGGGAAGATTGGTGCAAGAATCGGTCTTGGGAGGGATTCAAGATGGAGGTGGTGCAGCGATTTCAGGGGGCAGGCATTACGAGTCCTTTTCAGGCTCTGTTAGCTTTGAAACAGGGAGATAGTGTGCAGGAATATATTGGGCAGTTTGAGAAGCAGATGGGAGCTGGAAGAGGATTGGATAAAAAATTTCTTAAGGAAATTGTTTTGAAAGGATTACGGGAAGAAATAGCAACAGAGGTCAGAATTCATGAGCCAAAATCCTTGATGGATACCATGATCAAGGCTCGGCAGATTGAGGAAAAAAATCGGTTTTTGAGTAATATACCAAGGACTGGGAAATTTAACAGTTCTTTTCAAAGACCCACCTTCTTTGGATCATGAACAGGAAGAGAATGGCAGCCAGGAGGAGTTAGAGGAGGTGAACAAACAGCAATGGTGAAATCTAGAACAGAGATGAAAGTTGGAGAAGAAATGAAAGGTGGAGGAGAAGGATGGAATAGGAGGAAGCCTATGCAGAGGTTATCTCCTATGGAGGTTAGTGAAAAAATGAAAAAAGGGAATGTTTAACTTGTAATGAAAAGTACCATGTGAATCATGTATGTAAAAATAAACAATTGAGGATTATGATCATGGAGGAGGATGAGGAAGGGAGTGATGTAGAGGAGGTTGAAAGAGAGGAAACTAAAAAGAAAGAAGAGCTGTACCAACTTTCTTTATACAACATTCAGGGATTTACACATAAAAAATCTCTTAAGATGTGGGGAGAAGTAAAGGGAAGGAAGGTAGTAATGTTGATAGATTGTGGTGCTACTCACAATTTTATATCCATGATAGTGGTGAGAGAATTGCAGCTGGAAGTGACTGCTACACAACCATATGTTGTGGAAGTTGGGGATGGACATAAGGTGAAGTGTAAGGGAATGTGTAGAGAATTACCCATAGAATTGCAGGGGTTAAAACTGGTTCAAAATTTCTATTTGTTTGACTTAGGAGGAGTTGAGTTAGTATTGGGAATGGAGTGGTTGGCTGGCTTGGCGGAAGTGAAGGCAAATTTTGAGAAAATGTCAATGATTGTGAAGATCCAAGATAAGGAAGTGGAGTTAAAGGCTGAACCAAAATTGATTAAGGCTGCTGTTAGTTTGAAATTGATCAATGGGAATTTAGAGGAAGATGATCAGAGGTTCTTGGTAGATGTGATGGAAGCAGAAAAAACAGAAGAAGCAGTAGCAGTACCTGCAGAAATCCAACAGATTCTGAAGCAGTTTGAAGGAGTTTTCACTGAGCAAACAGAATTACCTCCTCATAGGGAAAAAGATCATGCTATCACACTGCTGCCTGGTAATAAAATCCCCAATTGCAGACCTTATAAATATCCACATTATCAAAAAGATGAAATTGAAAGATTAGTGGGAGAAATGTTGAAGGCTGGAATCATTATGGCCAACACTAGCCCATTTGCAAGCCCTGTAATTTTGGTGAAGAAAAAGGGTAATAGCTGGAGATTTTGTGTATATTATAGGCAGTTAAACAAAATCACTGTTCCTGACAGGTTTCCTATTCCTGTCATTGAAGACTTATTAGATGAAATTGGAGGTGCACATTGGTTTTCTAAGCTAGACTTAAGAGCTGGCTATCATCAAATTCGAATGAAGGATGAGGATGTTCACAAGATAGCTTTTTAGAACACATGAAGGGCATTACGAATTTTTAGTGATGCCCTTTGGATTGACCAATGCTCCCTCAACATTTCAAGCATTGATGAATGAAGTGCTAAGGCCTTTGTTGAGACAGTTTGTACTATTTTTTTTTTTATGATATCCTAGTTTATAGCAAGGATTTGGATGAACACAAACTGCATCTGCAGGCAGTTTTGCAGATTTTACAGCAACAAGAGTTGCATGTGAATGAAAAGAAATGTACTTGGGCTCAACAATCTTTGGAGTATTTGGGCCATTTGATTTCAGGGGAGGGAGTGCAGGCAGATCCAAAAAAATTAGCAGCCATGAGCAAATGGCCTATTCCTCAGGATATTAAGAGTTTGAGGGGATTACTAGGGTTGACAGGATACTATAGAAGATTTGTGAAGGATTATGGAAAATGGGCTCAGCCATTGAATGCCTTATTGAAAAAGATGCATTCAAGTGGACTAAGGAGGCTGAGAAATCTTTTGAGAAGCTGAAAGAAATGATGAGTACATTACCTGTGTTAATGGTTCTTGATTTTTCTAAACCTTTTGTGTTGGAGACTGATGCATCAGGAGTGGGATTAGGAGTTGTGTTGTTACAGGAGGGTAGGCCCTTGGCTTTTTGGAGCATGGCTCTATCGGGTAGAGGACAGCTTAAATCAGTCTATGAAAGAGAGCTGATGGTAGTGGTTCTAGCTGTAAAAAGATGGAGACATTACTTGCTAGGAGGGAAGTTTATTATAAGGACTGATCAGCAAAGTTTGAAGTTTTTAAATGATCAGAAATTATTGACTGAGGAACAATTGAAATGGGCTGCAAAACTGATTGGGTATAATTTTGAGATTAAGTATATGCATGGGAAAGAAAACATTGTGGCTGATGCCTTGTCTAGACAATTTCAATTTTTTGCTATTTCTTTGGTACAAGAAGAGGAGTGGACAGATTGGGAAGAGGAATTGAAAGCAGATCAACCATTATATGAGCTTTTTCAGGGAATTGTTACTAAGACAATGGAAAAGCCTGGCCATGAAGTGAAGGGAGGAAGTTGTTTTATAAAGGCAGGTTAGTGTTACCAAAGAACTCTGCTCGAATTCCTTTAATTTTGAAGGAACTGCATAATTCCCATATTGGAGGGCATTTTGGATTTTTTAGAACATATAAAAGGGTGACTGATGTGGTTTTTTGGCAAGGAATGAAGAAAGATATTAAGGAGTATGTGGTTGAATGTGATACATGCCAAAAGAATAAGAGCAGCACCTTGTCCCCAGCTGGATTACTTCAACCATTACCTGTGCCAACCAAGGTATGGTCTGATATATCCATGGATTTTATTGGAGGGTTACCCAAAGCAAAAGGAAAGGATACTATTCTAGTAATAGTAGATAGGCTGACTAAATATGCATATTTTTTGGCCTTGTGTCATCCATACACAGCAAAAGAAGTAGTTGAACTTTTCATTCAGGAAGTGGTAAGACTGCATGGTTTCTGATAGGGACAGGTTGTTCATGAGTTTATTTTGGAAGGAACTGCTTAGAAAAGCAGGAACTAGGCTAAAAATGAGCTCTGCATACCATCCACAAACAGATGGGCAGACAGAGGTAGTGAATATGTAATACCTCGACTTATCATCTTGTTATTATTGATTTTTAATGAAAATTCTTTTCGATTTGCTTAAAAAAATACCAAACCATAATTTTCCATTACTGAGTAATATTTATAATTCTGAAGTAACATATAATAAGATTATAAAAGATTTTTCCTCACTGATTGATATTTATAAATCTGATGTACAATAAAATACAGACCGGTATCAATTCTATTACATAGTACAAACAACTAAAACACTCCGTAACAAAGAAATACTTCTTCAAACATAACCTCTTCAAAATATTACATCTTCAAAGAAAATCCTCTTCTTGTAGACAGCTAATAGTCTCTCTTTGCTGTTCATCTGCTCGCCCGAATAAAATCGAGGTCATAGCAGGTGTCAACCACAGACACAAAGTACAGGGTAAGTTTATGATAAACATAATTTAAGCAACATTATATATTCAATATGCAGATATTCATAACAACATCCTCAAAGATGCATGATTCTCTTAGACTCTTATCATGATGCATGATTCTCTTAAACTCTTATCATGTGGTACCAACAGTTAAGATAGCCCCATCCCAGTGGCACAGAACTGAAACGATCAGTCAGGGTCCCACAGTGTTGCAACAGGATTCTCACCCACACTTCATGTGATCATCATGGGTGGTGTGATTTCCCCACTGTCGAGTCACCTCCCAGCTCAGACTTCTCTTATCTGAACGCTCGAACTCAGTTCCTGCAGCTATCTGACACACCTCCTCTATGAGGCAACTCTTATACACATCTCCACTTTGAGGCAACTCTTATGAGACACATCAACATGTAGTATCAATTGTCAAGATAGTCCCATTTCAGTGGTCCAGAACTTATCCGATCAGTCAGGGTACCCCAATATTTCCTAGGTTCTCACTCACACTTCATGTGATGTGATTCCGTACTGCAAGAGTCACCCCCTAGCTCAAACTTCTCTTATCTGAACGCACGGACTCAGTTCTTGTAACTATCTGACACACTTCCTCTCTGAGGCAACTCTTATGATACACATGAGATGGTTTCACTTATGCATGACTCATTCATTTTATCAACTTATATGTATTTTCCACATCAATCTACAATCATTGTCTTACATAATTTACTCAGAGATTCAATATAAATCAAGTACAAAACTCAGCTTGTTACTAATGTACAGAAACTCAACATATCATTCATATACAGAGATTCATAGAAACACTCAACAACACATGAAATTTATAGAAATTCATAGAAACACCTAGCAACACATGAACTTCAAACACTTATTCATACACAAACAACACTTAAACTATCTTTATCATAAAGCTTCCCTATACATACCTTATAACCTCTTATGAAGCTTGTTTATCTCTTCCTAATGGTACTAGCTTCTACACGTGATTCTTCAAGGGAAAGTGGAGTCTCTTTATGCTTTGGAAAGGAAAGGATGAAAATGAAATGAAAGAGATGGGAGAGAGATTCACGTGAAGGTGTAGTAGGATGAAGTCTTGAGAATGACTTCCACTTAAGGCCTCCCCCCCCTTTATGTAGAGTTTGGAAAATAATAGAATAATTACAAAAATCTCCTAAGTCATGATGCTTCCATTACAAGTGTCCCTGCACTTGTCATGACCTTTACAAGTGTCCCACCACTTGTCATGGTCTTGAAGCTTCTTCCTTCTTTCTTCCAAGTGTCCTCTTACTTGGCATGTTCATGAAGTTTCTCTCTTCTTCTAGCTTATTCACGTGGACAACAAAGAAGAAGGAGAAAATTTACTTTCTTTGATGCTACTTTGTATAAATAATTCCCAAAGTATGATGGCTTCTTATCCCTTCATCAATGATGGCTTACAAGTGACTAGATGTTTCTTAAGCCTTCATGATTGTATCTTATCATTTTAATTTATGAAGCTTAAGATATTTTTTTGTTTATCATGTTTTCATTTTCTTAAAGAGAAGAAAATTATGTGGTTTTCCTTGTATCCACATGTCACCTTTTATGAAGAAGAAGAATTCAATTTAAAGATAGTTTCACACATGGCATTCATTGGAAGGAAGTAAAATTCAATTCGAATTCATCTTCACACATGGCCTTTTATAGGAAGAAGTAAAGTTCAATTTGAACTCTTCTACCTAAAGGATAATATTAAATAATAGAACTTTAGATTTTTCCAGAAACTGACTTCAATTACAGTATAAATTGCTCAAAGCAGTCTATATAGAGTGCCACACAGACTTTACATACAAGACTGCTCTTACCTTAATTCTAATTGGTCCATATTACTTTTGACCATCAAAATTACTAAACCATTGTATTAAATAAGTCTATATATACTACAATTAAGAGAAAATTTCATAGATTTTATTTATCATTTTCCTATATTTTTCTGATGCTTGAATTCTTCTGAATAAAGTTTCAAAGTTATTACCTTATAAAATTCATAGAAATTCTATTATGAAGCTTTCTGTCACAAAGTATTTTGGTAATTTGCCATCAAAGGATACTTTGTAATTTCATCAGGTTTTCACAAAGTATCTAAGGGTGTCTTGGTAATTTTAGCCTCAAGGATATTATTGTAATTTGTCACTCTAGGGGCATGATTATAATTTTCCAAAATATCCAAGGGTATTTTTGTAATTTCAACATTAAAATATCTTACCAAAATATCTAAGGACATTTTTGTAATTTCTATTTTAAGGGAAGGACAATATGGTCATTTCTCCTCAAACATTTTTATAATGTCTCTAATTAATATTTCACCCAAATAATTTAAATATAGACCATCAAATCTCTCATAACTTAATACTCACATCAATAGCTATGCAAGAATAATTCATATAATATTTTTGACCATAATTTTTGAAATTTCAGGGTTTTACAAATAGGTGTTTGGAGGTTTATTTGAGATGCATGACAGGCAACAAACCCAAGCAATGGCCGGCTCATTTGGGTTAGGCAGAGTTTTGGTTTAATACAAATTACAACATTTCTGCCAAAATGTCTCCTTTTGAAGCACTTTATGGACAGAAGCCTCCTTTATTACTTAAAGGAGCTGATATTCCTTCCAAGTTGGAAGAAGTCAATCAACTCTGCAAAAACAGAGATGAGCTTTTGCTGGAATTGAGGGAAAATTTATTGAAATCACAAGATCAAATGAAGAAGCATGCTAATAAGCATAGGAGGGAGTTGAGCTTTGAAATTGGAGATTGGGTTTTTCTTAAAATACAACCCTATAGAATGAGATCCCTGGCCAAGAAATCAAATGAAAAACTGAGTCCTTGATTCTATGGCCCTTTAAGGTCATCCAGAAGATAAGAACAGTAGCTTATAAGCTGGAACTTCCTGTTGGAATGTATCCTTGTTAAAGAAGTCAGTTAAATCAAACTGTTCTCCTCAACCATTACCAGCAGTAATGGATGAGCAATGGGAACTTCAGATGAGACCAGGAAAAGTTCTGCAGCAAAGACAGAATGAACAGCAGCAGCAGGAAGTTTTGATCAAATGGCAGGGTCTACCTCATCATGAGAATAGCTGGGAATTGACTGAAGAAATGAAGAAAGTCTTTCCAGATTTGGACCTTGAGGACAAGGTCCAGCTTTAAGGGGAGGGTATTGATAGAGGTAGATGGGGCAAAATGTACTCTAGGAGGTGTAAATAGAAATAGTTGCTGATATAACAGAATATGAGTTAGTTAACACTAACTAACTTAGCCAATGTATAAATAGGAGAGAAGAGAGAATGAGAGAGAAGGAGAGAAAGAGATTAGGAGGTTGAGATTCCCCTCGAAGAGAATCAATTGTACTGCAGGAGTTTAACTCCAGTATAATAACAATTATCATCGTTGCCCTGTGTTCCAATTTCCTCTGATCCAGGTCCTGTTATTGACACTTTAGACAAGGTTTTGAAATTGTGCATATCAAGAATGCCTCTTTTTCTTGAAGTAGACATGGCCAAATTATTTTATGTATAAGCATTTTAGTAATGTTGTTTGGTACCAGTAATTTTTGGTAAAAAATGTATGAATGGCTTTTTAACCAAATACGAGGGAAGCAACTAGCGAGTATGAATGGAGAGAAATGATTAATTTAAGAAATATTTAATAGAAGTTTTGATTTTTTGGAAACGGTGTTGTGAAACCATCATCATTTTCATTTAAATACAGCATTAAATATATTTAAGGTTAAATATATTTAAACATCATGTCTTGGTGACTTGTTGGTCATGAATTTGAATTTGAAAATAACTTCTTTGCATATGTAAGGGTAAGACTACTTATAATATCTTTCATCTTTCATATAATGTGAAATCTGTAGGTAATGAAATACGTAATTTAATTTTTTATATTTAAAATTAAATATATTTAAGGTTCATGAAAAATGAATTAATTTTATTCTAAATTTTTAATATTTTTTTATTTTAATAAAATTTAATCATTTATCAAATATTTTAAACATATTTAACCCTTAAATAATATTAGAGCCCAAAAAGCTTGTGAATTGTCTCATACACAAGGGATTTCTCGAAATCCAACCATCCTCAACTTAATATATTTATAGAGAGCAATTGTTAAATGTATCTTCCTTTACTCTTTTATTACTTTCAGGACACTGTTCGTCCCCATTTTATTTTGACTATATGGCTAAAAGGTCAAGTACAGTAATTAAATAAAAATGGGTCACGATTCCTCTTTTTCTTTTTTTCTTTTTTTTTTTCTTTCTTGATTCCATATTCTTTAAAGATTCAACCCTGGTATAAAATGGGGACAAAGTAATCAGAAAATATAACTTAACGTCAATTGATTCTTAAATATTATAATTTAATAACAAAGTAATCTTACAAATTTAATGACATGATAAAATTGCTGCATCTTTTACACATTCAAGGACTAAATTATTTTCATTCTTTCAAGCACTAAATTGTCACTGGTTTACATATTCATATTTAGAGACCAAAATGGTCATTTACTCTCTTTTTTTCCTTAAAATTTTGCTTCCAAAAAGTATTTTCTAGAATGTTAAACTTCTAAGACTACCAAAAAATAAAAATAAAACGGGAGTATATTAGTAAAACTGGAAGTTGTAAATAACAATCGTCCTTTAGCTGTATACGGTTTGTCTAATATATAAATTCACATATAAGAAGGTTATGTGGCCCAGGGGTCTGGGCCTTATTTTTACGTAAAACACTGTTATTTTTTTGTACAAATATAATAATTTTTTTTGGGGTGCATTTAGTCAAGTTTTGAAAAAATATATTCCTACATTATGTTTTTTTTTTTAGGATTATGTTTTGAAGTTAAATAATCTAGTTTATTTAATAAAGTCATAAAATCATTTCTTGAGATTTTTTTTTTAATTTTCAAATAAGCTAATCATTATACACTTTTTTCAATGTTTTAAAAAAATAAAGGTTGGTTTTTTCATTAAAATAATAATAGCACAAACTTGGCCGTAGTTCTGCAAGTTATTTGGCATGTGGAATGTCAAACAGGGAATGAGATCATAGTCTATTACTGTAGTAATATATAATATCAATTGAAGTTGCGCTAATAAACTATTTAACCCAGCGGCGGATATAGGATATGGATCAGTGGGTAATTTATTTAAAAAAAAAATTAATAATTATCATTATCATATGAGATAGTTAGATTTAAACGCAAAGATAAAAAGTATAAAATATAAAATTTTAAGATAAATATGTACATTTTATTAAAATAAGATGATGCATTTACTTACTCTTAAATGTGAATTGGTAAGAAAATTCAAATACATAAAATTAGGGGATGTAAAATATAAAATTAGGAGATACAAAATATAATATTTTTGGACAGATATTAGTGATTTTATTAAAATGAGGGATGCATTAGCCCACCCTCATATGAACTTGGATCCGCCGGTGATTTACCGAGTAATGTTTTAATAAAATTTAAGGATTCTGTAAGAAAAAATTATGTAGTTTTTTTTTAGTTTAGTTTCATACGTTGTTGGTACAAAAATTTACACCGACAATTTAGATATAATTTTCGAAATAGTTATTAAAAAAATTAAAAACCTTACTATGCACGCAAATCTATGATTGAATATATATATATATATATATATATATATACCGATTAATACTATTTACTGGTCATTCAACTAAGAATTTATTTTGTTTTTGCATTGTTGTTCTCCCGTGGATTAATTTAATAATTTTTCTATTGATTGATAGGGCTGTTGAAGGTCATATACAAGAGTTTGTCCTAGAACGGATGTACATCTAGATAATCCTATTCAGTATTTTTTTTATTCAGGGAATGTATGTTTGAATTGGTTGATTAATAATTACTTGAATGTTGTTATGCACTAGTCTAAGGGAGCGAATATTCTCCTTATTTAAGATTTTAAAATATCTAAAAAAATAAGGAATAAACTTGGAAGTATTTTCCTTTAACTTCCCACTTTTTATTTTTATAATGTGGAGTTAAATTATACTTTTTTTTCTTCTAGTTCTGTATTCTTTTTAATTGAACATTAATTTTATTAGTACAAATTATGATTAAACCTTTTGCAGTTTTAGATAAATATGATTTCTTATATTATTTTTACATATTTAATTATTTCCTTGATTATATATATATATATATATGTATGAATGATCAAATTACA
>PYAF01005660.1:229761-240210 GCA_007407185.1 Glycine tomentella
TGAAGCAACTTAAGGAAGAAGAAGATCACAGCAGCAATACGCACAATGCAGTTGGTGTGCAGTGTGTGCCGTGTGAATGGAAAGAGAGAGTCAGAATTGTGTGTGTACCTTTCACCATGGTTTGTGCTGTATTTATAGGATTCTAACCTGGACTCTGATAACAGACGGTTGAAGCCCAATATCTTCTTCCGAGGTATTTAGAGATATAGATAACTGGAAGATAACAGTTATATCTTCTATCTTCTGGTGGTTGCGATAATGGATGAGTGGGAATTTGAATATTTGAATTAATAGGACAAAAGATAATATATCACTTATCTTTTATCCGTAACAGATGCCCCTCAGCCCGGTCATCTAGCAGTTTGGGTGGCCGGGATGTATCAACACTGAAGCTAAAAATGTTTTTAAGCAAAATCCGAGCCAAGTTAATTGAAGTCCGGGCCGATGTGATCATCATCCAAACCGAGGTGATCAAAGTTCGAGCTGAGGTGATCAGACTTCGAGACGAGGTGATCAGCATCTGAACCGAGATGATCAATGTCCGAACCGAGATATTCTTCATATCTGTCCCTTGCCGAAACAATCCATCATCTGACAATCTCCACCAGTCATTTCCTACCGACTTTGATGCCGAGCTATCTCTTGTCTTTTCAAGGTAGCCTGGACAGCTATGAACATAGAGGAGTGGAACGACTTCTCGTTTCCAATTGCCACGTGTCTTGTCCATCAACTTCTGTCTTTTCTTTGCACGCTTCACTAATGACACCTTTGCCCCTTCCACGTCCTTCCATATCCAGCAGTTATTATCCATAACTTTTGAATTCTGGCAGTTACTTTTTTCGTTTAATGTGTGCCCCTTCCGTTTCATTTCATTATAGTGCTTTATTGCGATTAGCTTTTTCATTCATCTTCTCTTGCATCTCTTCTGCATCATTTGCAACTCCTGCATTCTCGCTTTTTCTTGTACCTTCTTTGAGTCATTCGTTCCTCGCTGTCGATTCTCCTTCCATCAACCCTCCTTTATTCCAGGTATTCTTCATCTACACTCTTCTTTTATTTACTGCCATTTCAATTCCTTGTGTTTCTTCCTGTTCTGCACAAACCCTAAGTGCCGATATTTTTTGCACGTTTCTTTCTCTTTTCCTATTCCCCAGTTCCTGTGCTTTTTCCACATTTCTGTGTTCTTCCAATATAAACCATGAAATACACTACTGAACAAGAAGAGAAAATCCGCAAATCAGTTTCTCCTCGTGCTGCATTCTGGTTTTTTGGCTTGCCCCTTTCTGAAGAAGAAAAAAGAAAATCCCTGCTTCGAGTTCCTTCTAACCCAGGCAATTCAAGAGCCCCTATTCCCAAACCTCCCAATCCTTCCAGATTAGGATCCTCTAGGGTAGGGTCATCATCACATCAAAGGTCAGCGATACTTGCTTCAGAATCTAGGGGGTACCCTAGGGCTCTCACTTCTCCGAGTAATGCCCCTTCAATCAACTCTGGAACCAGCCCCGTGCCTGAGCTAGAGTTCGAAATTCATTATGAACATTGTTCAAAATGTGTTGAGGAATTTATGTACTTAGCCAGTAAGGATCTCAATAAATAGGCCGAGGACCTGCTGGATCGATGTCGTCATAATCCCATCAGGGTTCCTAGGCCTCCTCCAAAAGAAGCCAATGCCCCACTACCCCGGTTAGATCCTAGCGCTAGGGTGCCGACTTCTGTTGAAGATTCCGCCGTACCGACTCCGACCTCTTCTCCCTCTAGCCCCTTGATGATTCATTTTCCAGGTACTTTACTAACCACTGTCCTTTTTATTGTCATAGGTAGCTATGGATCCATCTATTGCCAGAACTGCTGAGGAATCCACGATCGGATCTTAATCCCAAACTTTTTCTCCTGCTTTAACAGGTAGATTTCCCTGGGTTGCTCATGAGGTGTTGCAACACACCTCGGTGATGGGCTTCGAGGATCTTGCTTCACTCCCCTTCGGGGTCCAGGAAGGTTTTTATGTCTGCCTTCCCCGCCCGGGTGAGCCTATATGCTCTACCCGAGAGAGCAATGATCCAGACTTCTTTTTATTTTATAAAGACATAATTACTCGATTGGGAGTCTGTCTTCCCTTTACCTACTTTCAAATGTGGGTGTTAGATCACCTGCAAGCTGCCCCTTCTCAAATTCATCCGAATGGCTGGGCTTTCATGCAAGCCTTTGAAATTCTTTGCCAAAAATTGGAAATCTCCTGCACTTGTTCTTTATTCTTTTATTTTTTCTCCGTCCAAACCAACCGATCAGGCAAAGAACCTGCCGACCAGAAAGGATGGACCTCTTTCCGAGGTCGTAACTACCGCCATTCTGACTGTCGGCTCTTTTCCTTATTCGCCGAGTCCTTTAAGGGCTTCAAGGATAAATTTTTTAAGGTTGTCGCCGAACCCGGCCAACACCCTTTCTTTTCCAACTCTTCTGATTCTTCCTCTGGATCCTGGAAGTTCCCATTATACTGGTCTTCCACTCATCATGATCTTCCTTCCACTTTTTATCGAACCAACGAGACTCGGTTGTCGGATTCGGATGCTACTTCTGCAGCTAGAATATTGTCATACAAAGCATCGAAAAGCTTGCCCCCCATAGCTTATTATATTCAGTGTGGTCAGTTTGAATTTCTTTTGAAGATTACAATTGAAAATTTTAACTCTGTTGCACTAACATTTATTTTATTGTTGCTGTGCAGCCGTCGAGATGAACTCCAACCCGGCTCCCCGACCTGCTCACCTCGTGGCCCTCAAGTCTCGAAAGAAGCGAAGGCTGACCGAGGGCAAAGGCAAGGCAGCGGTCAGCGATTCCCGCCCAGCCTCGGTTCCTGCCGAGCCTGTTATTGAGGCTCCCTCAGCCCCTCTTCCATCTTCTCCGACGGCCGAGGCACCCGTCGTCGTCCTTGAAGAGCCCATGGCCGATGTTGTTCCTGATGCCCCGGCCCCTGCTGAAGCCCCTGCGTCGGTGCTCGAACCTCCCGAAGAACACATACAACTGTCCCCCCGATCTCTCTGGGACCAGGGTGTAACGCGGGAACTCTTCCAAGTTATTCGGGCACCCAAAAGGTATTCCGACCTAGTTCCCTTCACCGACCCCGAGCTGGATGAACTAAGCTCGATGGAACTGGCCTGCCTCAAAAGTGCCACCTTGCTCGGAAGCTTGGCATCCTTAAATAAAAAAGCTTGCAAGGTGGCTGCCGAGCTCGAGGCTTCTGAAAATGAGACCCGGCGGCTTCAACAGGAACTGGACCTTGCTCGGGAAAGTGCAACTGCTTCAGCCAAGGAGGTGGAAGCATCCCGAGCGGAGACCAAAGAGGCTCAAGAGTCAGTGGCCAAGCTGACTTCCGAGCTCGAGGCTACCCGGGCCCAACTAGAGACTTCCCAGGCTGCTGTGGCCAAGTTGGAAGAAAGTGTGTCCGTATACCGAGGTCGGGCCACCGACGCTGTCGCCCGGTGTAAGGATATACTTGCTGTTAACGAGAACAAAACTAAGCAAGTTGCTGATACTCTCAACGAGCTTATGTTTGTTCGGTCACAGCTAGCCCGGTCCACCGAAGCTTCCTTCAACAATGCTTTGGATCAGGTTCGCTTCCTTAACCCCGGCATCAAGCTGAAGACCGAGGGTATGCACTTCAAGTCTTACATCGGGAATGGTCAGCTGCTAACCGTTTCCGACAGTGAAGAGGAGGAGCCGAGCTCGGCGGACACGCCCGAGGAGGATCCAGCTCGGGGTGGCGACGGAAACTGAAGGGCCGGGATGCCGGTTTTACTTGTACTTATTTACTTGCTCTTTTTGAACAATTCTTGAATACTCTGCACAATTATTTGCACTAAGTAATTTTTACTCAGCTTTTATCAGTTTTGATTTGTCGCTTTTATTTCTTCCGTATAATGGCTTCAATGGCAAAGTATTTGTTATCCCGAATCGTTGGTCGAGATTTAAATGCTTCATTATTTTGGCTTCTATGGCCAAGTATATTATTTAATCCGAATCATTGGTCGACATTAAATATGATGATGGGATCATGTTCCCGTCTTAGCAACTGTTAATATATTCGCAACGTTAACCCGTAGATGCAATTCTTTCGGAAAACCCGATGATTCACCCGTGATTAAATAGTTACGTCGGCCTGATCAGGACCAAATTAATATAAAACAACGACTAAGCGCTCAAAGTTTGTGCACAACAAAATGTTCCTTGCAATAAGGATTTTATTAATAATCTTCGAAGATTTACATAAGTTCATGATCTCAATGACATACTTGCACGGGTTTTATGTTCCCGGTTCACATAATCGACTAATGAGAAATACATGAAAATTTTTCTGGTGATTCCTACTAAGGGAAATCCCAGTGAACTCCCATGATCCCTATGACGGGCTTAACAACCAATTAAAGGGAAACACATGGTGTCCATGATTTCGATGACGGACTTAGAGCCAACTAAAGGGAAACACATGGTGAAGTTCCATGATCCCAATGACCGACTGGAAGCCAACTAAAGGAAAACACATGGACTTTCTCGGCTGCACATTGTCAGCTATAATATTTCTTCAACTTGTCCGCGTTCCAAGTCCGTTTGACTTGCTTGCCGTCTAATGTCTCCAATAAATATGCTCCCTGCCCAAGATTTTGGACAACTCGGTATGGTCCTTCCCAATTTGCTGCTAGCTTCCCATCTCGGGCATTCTTATTCCCGATGTCTGCTCGGCATAACACGAGATCGCCTTTTTCAAAAGATCTCGGTCTCACTCTTTTGTTGAATCTTTAAGCCAATTTGCCCTTTCGATGTAGATCTCGGCGATGGGCAGCAGTGCGGACTTCTATCAAATCCATCTCGACAGCAAGTGCTGTATCATTGTTGTTCTCCTGAGATATATGATGCCTTCTCCAAGATGATTGGCCGATCTCTACAGGAATCATGGCTTCGCAGCCATAAGTCATCCTGAATGGGGTTTCTCTGGTAGCTGTTTGGGCCGTAGTTCTGTAAGCCCAAAGCACATAATAGAGTTGTTCGACCCAGTTCGGGTCGGTTTTATGCATTCTTTTCTTTAACCCTTCAAGGATAATTTTATTCGCTGCCTCTGCTTGGCCATTAGACTGCGGGTGCTCTACTGAGGCAAAATGGTGCTTGATGTGGAAGCCGGTCATCATTGCCTTGAACGTACTGTCGGCAAATTGTGTCCCATTGTCGGTGACAATCTCTGCCGGGATTCCAAACCTCGCTATTATACTACGTTCCAAGAATTTTTGAACACGGGCCCAGGTGATAGCAGATAACGGCTCGGCCTCAATCCACTTGGTAAAGTAGTCAACGACCACTATTAGCCATCTCATTTGACCTTCCGTAGCTTTAAACGGCCCCAGGAGATCCATGTCCCATTTGTAAAAGGGCCATGGAGCGGTGATGAAACTGAGCTCGGATGGAGGGACCCATACTTTTTTGCATGCTTCTGACAACTGTCACACTTCTTAACGTGTTCCGCTGCATCCGCCTTCATGGTCAGCCAAAAATATCCTGCGCGAAGAGCCTTCAGTGCCAAAGCCCTTGCCCCCATGTTGTCCGTTAATCCCTTCGTGTATCTCCGAGAGCACATACTCGGCCTGATCCGAGCTTAGACATAATAATAGCGGGGTATGTAGACCTCGGCGGTATAGTTCGCCGTCAAGAATCACATACATCGCAACATCTTGGATCAATCTGTTTGCCTCCAGTTCCTCATCTGGGATGACTCCTTGCTCCAAGTAATTAATTATGGGCCTCCTCCAGTCCTCAGCGACCAGTATAACCATGACGCACGCCGGCTGGGCGAGCTCCTGTTGTATAACCATCCTGTGGTTCCCCGCTCCTTTCGTACTAGCCAACTTTGATAGTATGTCGGCTCGGGCGTTCTCCTCTCTTGGAATGTGGGCGACTATCACCTCGTCAAATTCCGCCATGATTTCCTTTACTTTAGACAAGTATTTGGCCAGTAAAGGGCCCTTGGTTTGATACCTCCCCTCGATCTGGGCGGAAACAAGCTGTGAGTCAGTGAAGACGTTTACTCATGACGCTCCCTGCTCCCTTACCTGTTTTAGCCCGGCAATCAACGCTTCATACTCTGCTTGATTGTTTGACGTCGGAAAATTAAGTTGAAGCGATTGCTCAAGAGATACCCTGTCGGGATTTTCGACGATGACCCCGGCTCCACTTCCCTTAGGGTTAAATGAACCGTCGACATAAATTCTCCACACCCTATCTTTCTGTTGCGTGGTTGATGTCAGGATTAATTCTACTATAAAGTCGGCCAAAGCTTGAGACTTAATGGCATGGCGGGCCTCATACTAGATGTCAAACTCGGATAGCTGAATGGCCCAGTTCATCATTCTTCCTGCTAAATCCGGCTTGTGCAACACCTGTCGGATGGGTTGATTTGTTCGTACCATGACGGTATGGCTCTAAAAATACGGGCAAAGCCTCTTTGCTGTCATGAAAAGAGCAAAAGCCACCTTTTCGAGCTTCTGGTATCGCAATTCTGAGTTTTTCAGAGCTCGGCTCACGAAATACACCGGCAGTTGAGTCTTGCCCACTTCTCTGACTAGGACGGCGCTAATGGCTTCTTCCCCGACAGAGAGATACAGGACAAGTGTCTCACCCGGTTCGGGCTTCGACAACACTGGAGGTGAAGACAAGCATGTCTTGATCTGCTGAAATGCCTCTTCACACGCCGAGTTCCATCCTATGCTTGCTTCTTTCTTCAACAACTTGAAGAAGGGAAGGGCCTTTTCCGCGGACCTCGGAAGAAACCGGGTTAAGGCCGCCATCCTCCTCGTCAATTGTTGAACCTCCTTCTTGCTGGACGGAAACTGCATATCCAAAACAGCCTTGCATTTATCCGGGTTTGCCTCTATTCCCCTGTGAGTCAACATGAAACCCAGGAATTTTCCGGCTCTTACCCCGAACGCACACTTCAGCGGATTCAGTCGTATGCTGTGCTGCCTTAGTTTCTGGAAAGTTTCTTCCAAATCTTGGATATGGTCCCCGGCCACCGGTGTCTTCGTGATCATATCGTCAATGTATACTTCAATATTACGCCCGATCTGATCTGATAAGACCTTATTCATCATCTGCTGGTAGGTTGCCCCGACATTTTTCAAACCGAAAGGCATGACATCATAACAATAGTTTGCATCAATACCTCGAAATGCCATCTTCTCTCTGTCGTCTGGATGCATGGGTATCTGGTTATACCCAGAATAAGCATCCATAAACGATAGCAACTGAAAGCCGGCCGAGTTATCTACAAGCTGATCGATACTCGGCATCGGATACGAATCCTTGGGACAAACTTTATTCAGATCTGTGTAGTCGACACAGACCCGCCACTTCCCGTTGGATTTCTTCACCATTACCACGTTGGAAAGCCACGTCATATACTATATCTCTCTTATAAATCTGGCCTCCAACAACTCTTTAATGTGCTTTGTCAGAGCTTGCCTCCTATCCGGGCCGAGCTTCCTGTTCTTCTGCGCCACTGGCTTGGAACCGGCATACATTGCTAGCTTGTGGCAGCAGAAGGTGGGCTTAATTCCAGGTATCTCGGATGCCTTCCAAGCAAAGATATCCTGATTTTCCCCCAGGCATTGAATCAGCTTGCCCTTGGTTTCTGGATCACATTATTTACCCACCTTCGTAATTTGTTCCGAGGAACCGCCGATCTGGACATCCTCAAGCTCGTTCACCGGCTCTGGTCTCCATTCCTTGATATCCTGCATGTCTAGTTCTACTAGATTAACTGGCTTCCGGGATGAATGTGTCTTGGCCCTGGATCCTCCCTGCTCTCCTTGCCGAATTCGAGGTGGGGACGACGGGCCTCCCTCCGTTTCTCTGATCGTGTTGTAGTAACACTGCCGGGATTCTCGTTGATCTCCGCAAATCGTAATGACTTTGCCGAGGTGCCCGATCATCTTCATCTTCTGATGCTTGGTGGACATCAGGATGTCCCATTTATAGAGCGTTGGCTTGCCCAGAATGATATTGTATGGGGACGGGAAGTCATCCACCGTGAATGTGACCCTTTCTG
Organism: Glycine tomentella; assembly: GCA_007407185.1. NCBI lineage: Eukaryota > Viridiplantae > Streptophyta > Magnoliopsida > Fabales > Fabaceae > Glycine > Glycine tomentella. The sequence continues at coordinate 237,848 of PYAF01005660.1, forward strand.
TTTTGAAACCTTCTTTCATCCCCAGCGTTAGCTGAAGATCGATGGCCCCCTTCAAGCCGGTGCCTTCTCCATTGATGCCATACAACATGGTTTGACACGACTTCAAATCCTCTTCCTTCAAATTCATCTTTTGAAAGGCGCTCCAATTGATGATGTCGGCCGAACTACCATTGTCGACAAATATCCTTTTGACTCGGAAATTGGCCACGGTTCCTGTTATGACGAGGCCATCTTCGTGCCCGGGTACCACTCCTTTCAAGTCTTCCTCGGTAAAGTAAATGAGTGGCGGTGCGGCTTTCTTTCTATTTCCGCCAATGCTTTCCTTGAACCTCGGCCTATCCCTTACCGACATTACCTCCTTGAGGTACCTCTTCCGCTGGTTGGTGGTATCACCTCCTCCTCCCATTCCTCCTGTGATGACATGGCATTCGAACTCGGACTCTGGGAAATCCTCGTCCTTCTTGCTTTTCTTATCATCTCGTTGCTTATTCTCCTGCTGGGCCTTTCTTTTGGCTTGGCGCCCCTGGGTTCGAATCACGTACTGGCAGAGTTTGCCTTCACGAACGAACCTTTCTATCACATCTCGGAGCTCCCAACACTGGTCGGTCATGTGTCCCGGTCCATTGTGAAAATCACAATACCGGGAGTGATCCAGCCCTTTTTTCCTTACTATGGGAGGGGGTCGGTCGACTTTCCTCATCTCGGTGAAAGCCACCTCCTTCCATATTTGACCACGCGTAGCATTCAGCGGAGCATATCTGTCAAACTTCAATTCGTATCTTCCGGGCCTGAAACGAGGGTCGAGGATGCCTCATGGAGGCCGATCTGTCGGGGTATTCGATGGATGCCGGCTGGACTGTCCGACCTGGGGATTCTCCTGGCGTCGATTCCATGGTGAGGAGGGTTTTTTATTTTCCCTCGGAATCGAGTTAGCGATCTCCATCTGCTCCAACTCCAAATACTTTTTGGATCGGACCCTAAATTCGTTTAGGGTTTTCACAAGATCCTTATAAATCGATTTGGCAAGACGGGAAGACCCGTTGAGCTCGGCCGACAAAAGGTGAACGTGGACTTTCTCTTATAACCCTTGGACTTGCAATGCGGCTTCCTTGAATCGATCCAAGTAGCTCTGCAACGTTTCCCCCGGCTACTGACGTATCTTTCCCAAGGCAAACTCAGATTTCGGCTGCTTCTTGCTTGTTGTGAAATTCAGTAAGAACTTATGGCCAAAATCTTCAAAGTTGTGGATAGACCGCGGCGGCAAGGAGTGGAACCAGGTCTGGGCAGCCCCAGTTAGAGTGGTAGCAAAAATCCGAGATATGACGGATTCGTCAATTCCTCGAACGCACATCTGCATATCGAATTCGTCGATATGTACCTGTGGATCCTGGCTCCCGTCGTATTTGGACAAGAAGGAGCCGTCGAAGTCCTCCAAGAACTAAGCATCCACTATTCGGTCGACGAACGGACTGTTATTCTGGTGGCCCCGACGATACTTTCTTCGATAAGTGCCATCGCCTTGGCCGGGGTGACGGGTGATCCCTCCCGTCGGTCTTTCTTCCACAACGTGTTCTGGTGTCATGGCCGAGGACAAGCGAAGTGCCTCGTGATGGGAGCGAGATGCTCTTCCCTGGTCGGAATGATCAACTGGATCTCTATGGCCGGTTCCCGCAGTGCGGGCCGACGTCTCTGGTCTCTGCCTCCTGGTTGCTGCATGAGGCTGGTCGGTTTCTGCGTGGCCTTCCAGGTGATCGGTATTTTGCCGACATTCTTCCTCTCGTCTTCTGTTACTGCGTTCCTCCAACTGGGCAATTCGCCGTTGGATATCTTCCTGGCGCTGGAGTTCATAACTTTCTCCAGATTCTCCATTCGAGCCAACAGGGACTGGAGAACGTTCTGGATGAAACGCTGAGAATTTTCTGGGACTTCTTGCGCGGCCGGTGGTGTGTTGGCCGGCACATGCGCTGCTGGTCCCGCACGGGATGAGTCCGTGTGGGACAATGCATCTTCTACCACCACGTTCTTTGGATTCGGATTCCTGGGTGGTTCTTCCCGCCTAGCCCTCTGATGCCTTCTGGTATTAGCCATTGAGAATTGGTGGGATTCAAAATTTATCGTCCCCACAGACGGCGCCACTGTTTTGCTCGAAGAGAACAGAAATGTCCAACAAGTGGTGTTGGATGTTTTTATGTAGGATCAGACTCTCTCTCTCTTAAGAAGCTTATGAAACTGAAGCAACTTAAGGAAGAAGAAGATCACAGCAGCAATACGCACAATGCAGTTGGTGTGCAGTGTGTGCCGTGTGAATGGAAAGAGAGAGTCAGAATTGTGTGTGTACCTTTCACCATGGTTTGTGCTGTATT
>PYAF01005660.1:241942-272028 GCA_007407185.1 Glycine tomentella
AACATAAAATTTGATTGCGCTAAGTCTCAAATGTATGTAATTACAATAAAATTTCAACATTAGATGTTTATTGTTGGAAAATAAAATTAGTTATACTCCTAATTCTTGAATAAAATTAAGCTTTTATCCCAAGGTATTCCACATATATAAAGGTATTTTTGTAAATAATTAAATATAACATGGCGGGGCGGGGGCGGGGCGGTTATCAGCATTACCAAAACCGCCCCCGCCCCCGAATTCAACAGGCGGGGAAAAATCGAACCCGAACCCGAAACCGGTCAACTCGATTTTTCCCCGTTGACATCGGGGCGGGTTCGGACGGATGCCCACGGATGCGGGTGAAGTTGCCATGCCTAGATTCAGTTCAATTCAAACCGCCTCTAAAACAGTTCAATTATATTTGCCTAAACAATTCGCCACAATTCGAATTAAACAACCCTATCTGAACGTAGAGGCATCATGCGTCCGATGTGGTAGAATGGTGTGTCGGCAACTATTATAAGATGAGCAAGCTGGGAAGGAGAGGATGAACATGACAATGACTTTTTAATAATTAGATTTTAATATCATTTTTTATTTTTTTTATAGTTGAAATCTAATGGTTGAAATTGATGGTTCTCATTAAATTTTGATCGTTTATATTTGATTATAATTATATGATCAAGATTTAATTCTTCCACTCTCATATAAGATACTTTTATCTCATATATGTCCTCTCTCTCTCTCTCTCTCTCTATATATATATATATATATATATATGTATATATAATGTTTAACACTTCACCTTTTTCAAGTAAATTTTATAAAATATATTTATTGATATCTATAATAATCTAAATAACACTAATTAACCGGTTTAATGCTATCCTTCATAGAATATGATTAGTTTTTTTTTTTTTGTCTTAACCCACCGGTTCATTAGAAGAAAAAAATTCTGACTAATTTGGAGTTTGACCAAGAGATAAGTAAAGTTTGACAAAAAATTATTTCCGTCAAGGATCAAATTCGAGTATTACCCAAACGATTCAACCTTAACTTCAACACATTAACCAGTTGTACTCAATCACTTGATTAAAATATGATTAGATAATTCTATAAGAATTAAACAGAAAACTATACATCTATATATATACAAAATAATTAGGAATTATTATGTTTTTAGTTGCTAAATTTTTTGAAAATTTTGTTTTTAATCTTGAACTTTTGTTTTATCTATTTTTAGTCTTTTATTTTTTTATATTGATTTTTACTCTCTTAATTTTTTTATCTTTACGTTTATTTCCTTAAAAGAATTCAAAGGACGAAAAAAAGAGTTAAAGGTGTAAATATAAGAATAAAAAAAGTTAAAAGACTAAAAAAATAAATAAATAATTTTAAAACTAAAAACATAATTCAAAAAACTTTAGAGAATGGAAAGATAGTTTACCCAAACAATTAATATATATTACACATTTACCCATGTCTGTTACGGATAAAAGATATTCTTTATCCTAGCAATTCAAATATTCAACAAACTTCCACTAACCCATTATCATAACCACCAGAAGATAGAAGATATAACTGCTATCTTCCAGTTATCTATATCTCCGAATATCCCGGAAGAAGATATTGGGCTTCAACCGTCCGTCATCAAGGTCCAGGTTAGAATCCTATAAATAGAGCCTACACCATGGTGAAAGGTACACACAATTCTGACTCTCTCTTTCCATTCACACGGCACACATCGCACACCAATCGTGCTGTGAGTCTCGCTGTTGTGATCTTCTTCTTCCTTAAGTTGCTTCAGTTTCATAAGCTTCTTAGGAGAGAGAGAGAGCCTGATCCTATATAAAAGCATCCAACACCACTTGTTGGACATTTTTGTTCTCTTTGAGCAGAATAGTGGCACCGTCTGTGGGAACGATAAACTTCGAATCATACCAACAGCTCACAATGGCTAACACCAGAAGGCATTGGATGGCTAGGCACGATGAACCACCCAGAAATCCAAACCGAAAAATGTGGTGGTAGAAGACGCATTGTCCCAACGGACTCATCCCGTGCGGGACCACCAACACACGCGCCGGCCAACACACCACCGACCACACAAGAAGACCCAGGAACCTCTCAGCGTTTCATCCAGAACGCTCTCCAGTCCTTATTGGCTCGAATGGAGAATCTCGAGAAGCGTTACGAACTCCAGCGCCAAGAAGACATTCAGCTATTAATTGCTCAGTTGGAGGAACGTAGTACTAGACGATGAGAAGAAGACCGTCGGCAGAATGCTGACCACCCGGAACGCAATGCGGAGAACTTGGCAGTAGGGGAAACCGAGCAACTCCATGCAGCAACCAGGAGGCAGAGACCAGAGACATCGGCTCGCACAGCTGGAACCGGCAATAGGGACCCAGTCGACCAGTCTGAGCAAGGGAGAGTGTCTCGTTCTCATCACGAGGCACTTCACCTTTCCTCGGCCATGGTACCAGATTATGCTGCAGAAGAAAGACCGATGGGAGAGATCATCCGTCACCCTGGGCAAGGCGATGGTACATATCGGAGAAAATACCGCCGGGGTCACCAAAATAATAGTCCGTTCGTCGACCAAATTCTAAACGCCCAGTTCTTGGAAGATTTTGACGACTCATTTTTGTCCAAATATGACGGAAGCCAAGATCCATAGGTACATATCTACGAGTTTGACATGCATATGTGCGTTCGAGGTATAGACGAACCCATTATCTCGCGAATTTTTGCTACCACTCTAACTGGGGCCGCCCAAACCTGGTTTCATTCCTTGCCGCCGCGGTTCATCCATAACTTCGAAGATTTTGGCCAGAAGTTCTTCCTAAATTTTGCAACAAGTAAGAAGCAGCCAAAATCCGAGTTTGCCCTGGGTAAAATACGACAGCAGCCCGGGGAAACATTGCCGAGTTACCTGGATCGGTTCAAGGAAGTTGCGTTGCAAGTGCAAGGTTTGGAAGAGAAAGTTCATGTCCATCTTCTTTCAGCCGGGCTCAACGGATCTTCCCGCCTTGCCAAATTGATTTATAAGGATCCCGTGAAGTCTCTAAACGAGTTCAGGGTCCGATCTAAAAAATATTTGGAGTTGGAGCAGATGGAAATCGTTAACTCGGCTCCGAGGGAAAACAAAAAGCCCTCCTCACCAAGGAATCGACGTCAGGAGAATCCACAGCTCGGACAATCTAGTCGGCATCCGCCGAATACCCCGGCAGGCCGACCTCCACGAACCATTCCTGACCCCCGTTTCAGGCCCGGGAGATACGAATTGAAGTTCGACAAGTATGCTCCGCTAAATGCTACGCGTGGTCAGATATGGAAGGAGGTGGCTTTTACCGAGATGAGGAAAGTCGATCAACCTCCTCCCATAGTAAGGAGAGAAGGGCTGGACTATTCCCGGTACTGTGATTTCCACAATGGACCGGGACATACGACCGACCAATGCTGGGAGCTCCGAGATGCAATAGAAAGGTTTGTGCGTGAAGGCAAACTGCGCTAGTACGTGATTCGGACCCAGGGGCACCAAGCCAAAAGGAAAGCCCAGCAGGAGAATAATCAACGAGATGATAAGAAGAGCAAGAAAGACGAGGATTTTCCAGAGCCCGAGTTCGAATGCAACGTCATCATAGGAGAAATGGGAGGAGGGGGTGATACAGCCAACCAGCGGAAGAAGTACCTCAAGGAAGTGATGTCAGTAAGGGATAGGCCGAGGTTCAAGGAGAGCAGCGGCGGAAATAGCAAGAAAGTCGCGCCCCCGCTAATTTATTTCACCGAGGAAGATCTGAAAGAAGTGGTACCTGGACATGAGGACGGCCTCGTCATAACAGGGACCGTGGCCAACTTCCGAGTCAAAAGGATATTTGTTGATAATGGTAGTTCGGCCGACATCATCAACTGGAGCGCATTTAAAAAGATGAATTTGAAGGAGGAAGATCTAAAGCCATGCCAAACCATGCTATACGGTTTTAATGGGGAAGGCACTGGCTTAAAGGGGGCAATCGATCTTCAGCTCACACTGGGAACAAAGGAAGGCTTCAAGTTAAAAAGGGTCACGTTCATAGCTGCTGAATTCCCGTCCCCATACAATATCATTTTGGGCAGACCCACACTCCATAAATGGGACATCCTGATGTCCACCAAGCATCAGAGGATGAAGACGATCGGGCACCTCGGCAAAGTCATTACGATTTGCGGAGATCAAAGAGAATCCAGGCAGTACTACTATAACACGATCAGAGAAACTGAGGGAGGCCCGTCCTCCCCACCTCGGATTCGTCAGGGAGAGCTATAAAACTCTTGGATTGAGACTTATTCGTCCCGGAAGCCAATCAATCTGGTAGAATTGGATATGCGGGATATTGAAGAATGGAGACCAGAGCTGGTGGACGAGCTTGAGGATGTCCAGATCGGTAGCTCTTCAGAGCAAATTACGAAGGTAGGTAAACAGTGTGATCCAGAAACCAAGGGCAAGCTAATCCAATGCCTAAGGGAAAATCAGGATGTCTTTGCCTGGAAGGCCTCCGAGATACCTGGAATTAAGCCTACCTTCTGCTGCCACAAATTGGCAATGTATCCCGGCTCCAAGCCAGTAGCACAAAAGACCAGGAAGCTCGGCCCGGATAGAAGGCAAGCTTTGACAAAGCACACCTAGGAATTGTTGGAGGCCGGGTTCATAAGGGAGATACAGTATACGACATGGCTTTCCAACGTGGTAATGGTGAAGAAGTCCAACGGGAAATGGTGAGTCTGTGTTGATTACACAGACCTGAATAAAGTTTGTCCCAAGGACTCATATTCGATGCCGAGTATTGACCAACTCGTCGATAACTCGGCAGGTTTTCAGTTGCTGTCATTTATGGATGCTTATTCCGGGTATAATCAGATACCTATGCATCCAGACAACCGAGAAAAAATGGCATTCCGAGGTATTGAAGCAAACTATTGCTACGACGTCATGCCTTTCGATTTAAAAAATGCCGGGGCAACTTACCAGCGGATGATGAATAAGGTCTTCTCGGATCAGATCGGGCGCAATATTGAAGTGTACACCGACGACATGATCACGAAGACACCGGCGACTGGGTACCATATCCAAGATCTGGAAGAAACCTTCCAGAAGCTAAGGCAGCATAGCATACGCCTGAATCCGCTGAAGTGTGCATTTGGGATAAGAGCCGGGAAATTCCTGGGTTTCATGTTGACCCATCGGGGAATAGAGGCAAACCCAGATAAATGTAAGGCTGTTTTGGATATCAGTTTCCTTCCAACAAGAAAGAAGTCCAACAGTTGACAGGAAGGATGGCGGCCTTAACCCGGTTTCTCCCGAAATCCGCGGAAAAGGCATTTCCTTTCTTCAAGTTATTGAAACAAGAGGCCAATATAGGATGGAACTCGGTGTGTGAAGAGGCTTTCCAGCAGATCAAGACATGTTTAGCCTCACCTCCAGTGTTGTCAAAGCCCAAACCGGGCGAAACACTCATCCTGTATCTTTCAGTTGGGGAGGAGGCCATCAGCACAGTCTTAGTCAGAGAAGTAGGCAAGACTCAGTGGCCAGTATACTTTGTAAGTCGAGCTCTCAAGAACTCGGAATTGAGATACCAGAAACTCGAAAAGGTGGCGTTTGCCTTGCTCACCACGGCGAAGAGACTTCGCCCGTATTTTCAAAGCCACACTGTCGTTGTGCGAACAAATCAGCCCATTCGGCAAATATTGCACAAACCGGATTTGGAGGGAAGAATGATGAATTGGGCTATCCAGTTATCCGAGTTCGATATCCAATATGAGTCCCGTCACGCCATCAAATTGCAAGCTTTAGCCGACTTCGTGGTAGAGCTAACCCCGACATCATCCACACAAAAGGAGGATAGGGTGTGGAAAGTATATGTCGACGGTTCGTCTAATGCTAAGGGAAGCGGAGCCGGGGTCATCGTTGAAAACCCCGACGGTGTATCGATTGAACAGTCGCTTCAACTTAATTTTCCGACTTCAAACAATCAAGCGGAATATGAAGCGTTGATTGCCGGGCTAAAGCAGGTAAAGGAGCAGGGGGCGTCACGAGTGAACATCTTCATGGACTCACAACTTGTCTCGGCCCAGATTGAGGGAAGGTATCAAACCAAGGGCCCCTTACTAGCCAAATACCTGGCTAAAGTAAAGGAGATCATGGTGGAGTTTGATAAAGTAATAGTCGGCCCACATTCCAAGAGAGGAGAACGCCCGAGCCGACATATTATCAAAGTTGGCTAGTACGAAAGGAACAGGGAACCACAGGACGGTTATCCAACAGGAGCTCGCCCAGCCGGCGTGCGTCATGGTTATATTAGTCGCCGAGGATTGGAGAAGGCCTATCATCAACTACTTAGAACAAGGGGTCGTCCAGGATGAGGGTCTGGAGGCAAAGAGGTTAATCCGAAATGCGGCGATGTATGTGATTATTGATGGTGAACTGTACCCCCGAGGCCTCCACACCCCGCTTTTATTATGCTTAAGTTCAGACCAGGCCGAGTACGTGCTCTCGGAAATACACGAGGGGATTAATGGTCAGCACATGGGAGCAAGAGCTTTAGCATTAAAAGCTCTTCGCGTCAGATACTTTTGGCTGACTATGAAGGCAGATGCAGCAGAACACGTTAAGAAATGTGATAGCTGTCAGAAACATGCGAAAATATTGTGGATCCCTCCACCCGAGCTCAGTTTGATCACGGCTCCGTGGCTTTTTTTATAAATGGGACATGGATCTCTTAGGGCCGTTTAAAGCTACAGAAGGCCAAATGAGATAGTTAATAGTGGCCGTTGACTATTTTACCAAATGGATCGAGGCCGAGCCTCTAGCTGCTATCACCTCGGCCCGAGTTCAAAAATTCTTGGAGCGGAGCATAATAGTGAGGTTCGGAATCCCGGCAGAAATTATTACCGATAATGGGACACAATTTGCCGACAGCATGTTCAAGGCAATGATGATCGGCTTCCACATCAAGCATCATTTTGCCTCAATGGAGCACCCGCAATCTAATGGTCAAACAGAGGTAGCAAACAAAGTTATTATCGATGGGTTAAAGAAAAGAATGCATAAAGTCGGCCCAAACTGGGTAGAATAGCTTTATTATGTGTTGTGGGCCTATAGAACTACGGCTCAAACAGCTACTGGAGAAACTCCATTCAGAATGACGTATGGCTGTGAAGCCATGATACCTGTAGAGATCGGCCAATCGTCCTGGAGAAGGCAGCACATGTCTCAGAAGGAAGACAATGATACCGCACTCGCTGCCAAACTGGATTTAATAGAAGAGGTCTGCACTGCTGCACGTCGCCGAGATTTACACAGAAAAGGCAAATTGGCTCAAAGATTCAACAAAAAAGTGAAACCGAGATCTTTCGAAAAAAGTGATCTCGTATTACGCCGAGCAGACATCGGGAACAAAAATGCCCGAGTGGGAAATTAGCAGCAAATTGGGAAGGACCATACCGGGTTGTCCAAAATCTTGGGCAAGGAGCATATCTGTTGGAAACACTACAAGGCAAACAAGTCAAACGGACGTGGAACGCGGACAAGTTAAAGAAATATTATAGCTGACAGTGTGCAGTCGAGAAAGTCCATGTGTTTTCCTTTAGTTGGCTTTAAGCTCGTTATTGGGATCATGGAATTTCACCATGTGTTTCCCTTTAGTTGGCTTTAAGTTCGTCATCGGAATCATGGACGCCATGTGTTTCCCTTTAATTGGCTATTGAGCCTGTCATAGGGATCATGGATTATTGTTCTCACCATGTGTTTCCCTTTAATTGGCCATTGAGCCCGTCATAGGGATCATGGGAGTTCACTGTGATTTCCTTTAGTAGGAATCACCATAAAGTTTTAATGTATTTCTCATTAGTCGATTATGTAAACCGGGAATATAAAACCCGTGCAAATCTGTCATTGAGATCATGAACTTATGTAAATCTTCGAAGAATATTAATGAAATCCTTATTGAAAGGAACATTTTATTGTACACAACTTTGAGCGCTTAGTCGTTGTTTTGTATTAACTCGGTCCTGATCAGGCTGACGTAACTACTTAATCATGGGTGAATCATCGGGCTTTCCGAAAGAATTACATCTACGGATTAACGTTGCGAATACATTTCAGTTGCTAAGACGGGAACATGATCCCACAATAATATTTAAATCCCGACCAATGATTTGGGAAAAATAATACTCGGCCTTAGAAGCCAAAATACGAAAGAAATGAAGTATTTAAATCTCGACCGATGATTCGGGTTAAAAAATACTTGGCCATTGAAGCCAGAATACGGAAGAAATAAAGCGGCAAAGTAAATCCAGACTGATAAAAGTCGAGTAAATTACTTAGTGCAATAAATTGTGCAGAATATTCAGAAATTGTTCAAAAAGAGCAAATAAAACAAATATAAATAAAACCGACTTCCCGGCCCTTCAGTTTCCGTCGTCATCCCGAGCTGGATCCTCCTCGGGCGTGCCCACTGAGCTCGGCTCTTCCTCCTCACTGTCAGAAACGGTCAGCAGCTGGCCATTCCCGACATAAGATTTGAAGTGCATGCCCGTGGTGTTCAGCTCGACGCCGGAATTCAGGAAGCGAATCTGATCCAAAGCATTGTTGAAAGAAGCTTCGGTGGACCGAGCTAGCTACTTGCTTAGTTTTCTTTTCATTAAGAACAAGTAGTTGATCACACCGATCGTGAGCATCGGCGGCCCGACCCCGGAATACGGTCAGATTCTCTTCCAACTTGGCCACGACAGCCCGGGAAGATTCAGCCTCCGCCCGAGAAGCTTTAAGCTGGGCCCAGGAAGCCTCGAGCTCGGAAGTCAGCTTGGCCACTGACTCTTGCGCCTCTTTAGTCTCGGCCCGAGATGACTCCACTTCCTTGGCCGAGGCTGCAGCACTTTCCCGAGCTAAGTCCAGCTCCTGTTGGAGTCGCCGAGTCTCGTTCTCGGAAGCTTCAAGCTCGGCAGCCACCTTGCAAGCTTTTTTATATAAAGAAGCCAAGCTTCCAAGTAGGGTGGCACTCTTCAAGCAGGCTAGCTCCATCGAGCTCAGCTCCTCCAGCTCGGGGTCCGAGAAAGGGACCAAGTCAGAATACCTCTTGGGTGCCCAAGCGACTTGAAAAAATTCCTGAGTTACGCCCTTGTCCCAAAGAGATCGGGGGACAATTGAATGCGTTCCTCGGGAGACTCGGGCACCGAGGCAGGGGCATCAGCAGGGGCTGGGGCATCCACGATAGGGTCCGCCATGGGGGCATCGAGGACGACCACGGGCGACATGGCCGCCGGAGAAGAGGACGGAGGAGGAACTGAGGGAGCCTCCATAACGAGCTCGGCAGGAGCCGGGGCTGGGCGAGGATCACTGGCTGTGGCCTTGCCTTTTCCCTCGGTCAGCTTTCGCTTCTTTCGAGACTTGAGGGCCACGAGGTGAGCAGGTCAGGGAGCAGGGTTGGAGTTCATTTCGACCGCTGCACAGCAACAACAAAATAAATGTTAGCACGACAGAATTAAAATTTTCAGTTATTATCTTCAAAAGAAATTCAAACTGACCACACTGAATATAATAAGCTATGGGGGCCAAGCTTTGCGATTCTTTGTATGACATTATTCGAGCTGCAGAAGTAGCATCAGAATCCGACAACCGAGTCTCGTCGGTTCGATAAAAAGCAGAAGGAAGATCATGATGAGTGGAAGACCAATATAATGGGAACTTCCAGGATCCCGAGGAAGAATCAGAAGTATTAGAAAAGAAAGGGTGTTGGCCGGGTTCGGCAACAACTTTAAAGAATTTATCTTTGAAGCCCTTGAAGGACTCGGCATATAAAGAAAAAAGCCGACGGTCAGAATGGTCGTGGTCATTACTGCCTCGGAAAGAAGTCCATCCTTTTCGGTCGGCAGGTTCTCTACCTGATCGATTGGTTTGAACAGTGAAAAAAATAAAAGAATAAAGAACAGTGCAAGGAATCTCGAGTTTTTAGCAAAGAATTTCAAAGGCTTGCATAAAAGTCCAGCCATTTGGATGAATTTGAGAAGGGGCGACTTGCAGATGATCTAACACCCGCATTTGGAAGTCGGTAAAGGGAAGACGAACTCCCAACCAAGTAATTATGTCTTTATAAAATAAAAAGAAATCGGGATCATTGCCCTCCCGGGTAGAGCAAATAGGCTCACCCGGGAGGGGAAGGCAGACATAAAAGCCTTCCTGAACCCTGAGGGGGAGTAAAGCAAGGCCCTCGGAATCCAGCACCGAGGTGTGTTGTAACACCTCATGGGTAACCCAGGGAAACCTACCTGTTAAAGCAGGGGAGGGAGTTTGAGATCGAGACCCGATCGCGGATTCCTCAACAGTTCTGGCACGAGATGAGTCCATAGTTGCCTACGATAATAAAGGAAACAACAATTAGTAAAGTACCTGGAGGATGAACCATCAAGGGGCTAGGGTGAGATGAGGTCGGAGCCGGTACGTCGGAATCTTCAACAGAAGTTGGCACCCCAGCACTACGATCTAACTGGGGTGGTGGTGTATTGGCCTCTTTTGAAAGGGGCTTAGGAACCCTGATAGGGTTATGTCGGCATTGATCCAGTAGAGCCTCGGCCTGTCTATTAAGATCCCTACTGGCTAAGTACATAAATTCCTCAACACAGTTTGAACAGTGTTCATATCGAATTTCAAACTCTGGCTCGGGCATGGGGCTGGTTCTAGAATTGATTGAAGGGGCATTACTCGGAGGGGTGGGAGCCCTGGGGGGTACCCTAGATTCTAAGGAAAGTATTGCTGACCTTTGATGTGACGATGACCCCAACCTAGAGGACCCTAATCTGGAAGGATTGGGAGGTTTGGGAATATGGGCTTTTGAACTGCCAGGGTTAGAAGGAACCCGAAGCAGGGATTTTCTCTTTTCTTCTTTAGAAAGGGGAAGGCCGAAGAACTAGAATGCAGCACGAGGGGAAACCGTTTTGCGGATTCTTTCTTCTTGTTAAGGAGTGTATTTCATGGTTTGTATTGGAAGAACAATGAAATGTGGAAAAAGCACAAGAACTGAGGATTATGGAAAGTGAAAGGAACATGCAAAAAATATTGGCACTTAGGGTTCGTGCAAGAACAGGATGAAAAACAAGGAATTAAAATGGCAGTAAATAAAAGAAGAATGTAAATGAGAAATACCTAGAATAAAGGAGGGTTGGTGGAAGGAGAATCGGCAACGAGAAATAAATGACTCAGAGAAGGCACAAGAGGAAATGAGAATGCAAAAGTTGCAAGTGATGCAGAAGAGGCGCAAGAGAAAATGAGAGTGCAGAAGTTAATCGAAATAAAGCACTATAATGAAATGAAACGGAAGGGGCACACATTAAACAAAAAGAGTAACCGCCAGAATTCAAAAGATGTGGGTAATAACTGCTGGATCTGGAAGGTCATGGAAAGGGCATCAAAGTCATTATCACAAAAAGGAAATAATTAAAGCATGCAAAGAAATGACAGTTTAATCGACAAGACACGTGGCAGTTAAGAACGAGAAGTCGTTCCATTCCTCGATGTTCATAGCTGTCCAGGCTATTCTGAAAAGACAAGAGATAGCTCGGCATTGAAGTTGGTAAGGAATGACTAGTGGAAACAGTCAGAGAGGTCGATTACCTCGGCAAGGGGCAGATATAAAATTTACCCCGGAGGTCGATTACCTCGGCAAAGGGCAGTTTACCTCGGGCGTTGATCATCTCAATTTCGGATGATGATTACTTCGGCTCGGATATTGATTACCTCGGCTCGGATTTTTCTTAAAAACATGGTCGGCTCCATTACTGATACATTCCGGCCACCCAAAATGCTAGATGACCGGGCTGAGGGGCATCTGTTACGGATAAAAGATATTCGTTATCCTAGCAATTCAAATATTCAACAAACTTCCACTAACCCATTATCATAACCACCAGAAGATAGAAGGTATAACTGCTATCTTCCAGTTATCTATATCTCCGAATATCCCGGAAGAAGATATTGGGCTTCAACCGTCCGTCATCAAGGTCCAGGTTAGAATCCTATAAATAGAGCCTACACCATGGTGAAAGGTACACACAATTCTGACTCTCTCTTTCCATTCACAAGGCACACACCGCACACCAATCGCGCCGTGAGTCTCACTGCTGTGATCTTCTTCTTCCTTAAGTTGCTTCAGTTTCATAAGCTTCTTAAGAGAGAGAGAGAGCCTGATCCTATATAAAAGCATCCAACACCACTTGTTGGACATTTCTGTTCTCTTTGAGCAGAACAGTTTACCTGTTGTAATGCTCCTAGTACAGGTGATTGAACAACTAGTTAGGGATTTGATGCACTGCTACGGTGCTACCCCATGATAGGATTTCCTCGAGCAAATCTTGATGCATTGTATTCTAGTTTATTTATAATTAAACTAGATAATAATTTGCTACTTTTGACTTCTCCGTTTTATAAATATTGAGCTTTATGGTTGGCAATATGTGCTATCAGAACTTTGGATGATTATTATTTGTTTAAGCATTGTTTGTGATGCACGGTGGATTCGAATTATTCCTAGACTAGTGTAGGATTGATTATCAACCAACAGCATTGAATAATAATGATAATAAAGATACACTGATGGTGGTTTGCCGTTTCTTCTAGATTCCATGGACTATAATGTTTACTTGAATTTAATTAAGCTAGCAGAGCTAAAGAACATATGATGATGTTGCGGTCGATGGAAACACACAACTTTTTACATAAGCATAACTTTTGATGTTAGTGCGTATATCTTTTTAAGATTAAAATAGAATGGCTTGCAAAATGGTATGCATTAAAGGAAGAAGTTTGTCTTATAATAATGGCTGAAGAGAGTTTGATAAATGTTGAAAGCTACGAGCAATAGATTTGGCAGATTTGCTATTTATGCATATGTGTTTTTAAAATATTGAACTTCTAGAGCAATTAGCTTGATCAATCTATTTGTTCCTCCACATGTTTCAGGCATTTTATTCCTTGGTCAGGTTCCAGTTTTTCCGATATGGTTAATTTATGACTAGTTAACTTCTAGATATTCTTTTACAATGAAAGGGGAATGTAAATTAATGGAAAATTTAAAACTTTTGATTTTTCTCATAATAGAAAAAAAATTGGTTGTAGAATTTTCATGGTGCTTATGTAGGAAAAATAGCATCACATTTTCCAAATATAAAATCCTCAAATTGCTCTTAGGGCCAAATGAGAACCATATAATGTGGATTACTTAGTGGGAACCAATGTTACATTCTTTTGAATAGGGTGGTCTTACTAACAGAAAATTTGGTTGGTCCTTTCATTTATTCAAAAGCACCATAATTTTAACAGTAACAACACCACCTGTAGTAAAATAATAGTTGCGTGAATATCGGAAGTGACATGTTTTTGACAACAAAATTCTGCATGGAAGGACATCATTAACTTGTTGAAAGTGCCACAGTGACGAAAACGGAAAATTGTAGGTGTTACGGATAAATAAAGATATACCCAATTATCTTTATTTCAAATACTTAAATTTTTAACCCATTATCATAACCATGAAGAAACAGAAGATATATTCTCATAACCGCTATCTTTCAGTTATCCATATATCCGAATATCTTGGTAAAAGATAGTGGGCTTCACCCGTCAATCCATCAGGGTCCAGGTCAGTATCATATAAATAAAACATCCACCATGGTGAAAGGTACACACAATTCTGACTCTCTCTTTTCCATTCACATGGCACACACTGCACGCCAATCATGTTGTGAATCCCTGCTGTGATCTTCTTCTTCCTTAAGTTGCTTTAGCCCTATAAGCATCTTGAGAGAGAGAGCCTGATCCTACATAAAATCATCCAACAATCCTTGTTGGACATTTCTATTCTCTCTGAGCAGAACAGAGGCGCCGTCTGTGGGAAACGATAAACTTCGAATCCCACCAACTCACGATGGTTAACACCAAAAGGCACCAGGTAGCTAGACGCAACGAACCACCCAGGAATTTGAACCTGGAAAATGTGGTGGTAGAAGATGCAGTTTCCCATACTGCCTCATCCCGCGCAGGACCAGCAACCCGCACGCCGGCCAGCCCACCACTAGTAGCAGAGGAGGAACCAGAGACTACGCAGCGTTTCATCTAGAATTCTTTACATTCTCTTCTAACTCGAATGGAGAATGTGGAGAAGCGTTATGAACTCCAGCGATAGGATGATATTCAACATTTGATAATCCAGTTGGACGAACGCAATGCTAAATGCAGAGAGGAGGAACGTCGTCACTTCCAGGATGCCGAACACCCGGTACGCAATATGGAGAACACAACAACAGTATGTACCGAGCAACCCCATGTAGCAGCCAGAAGACAAGGACCAGAGACATCGGCCCCCACTGTCGAGACTGGCAACAGGGACCCGGTCGACCAGTCCGAGCAAGGCAGAGTATCTCGTTCTCGGTCGTATAACGAGGGACTTCATATTTCCTCGGCCGTCGTCCTAGATTATACTGCTGAGGAAAGACCAATGGAGGGGTCATACGCCAACATGGACAAGAAGATGGCATTTATCGGAGGAAATATCGCCGAGGCCATCAGAACAACAGCCCATTCGTCGATAGAATTGTGGACGCTCAATTCTTGGAAGACTTTGACAGCTCGTTTTTATCCAAGTATGATGGAAGCCAGGATCCTCAGGTGCACATTGATGAATTTGATATGCAAATGTGCGTTCGAGGTATTGACAGGCCCATAATCTCACAGATATTCGCTACTACTTTGACCGGAGCCGCCCAAGCCTGGTTTCATTCTCTGCCACCACGTTCCATCCACAATTTCAAAGATTTTGGCCAGAAGTTCTTGTTAAATTTTGCGAAGAGTAAGAAGCAGCCAAAATCCGAGTTCGCTCTGGGTAAAATACGCCAGCAGCCCGACGAAACATTGCAGAGTTACCTGGATCGATTCAAGGAAACCGCTTTACAAGTACAAGGCTTGGAAGAAAAGGTTCACGTGCATCTCATCTCAGCCGGGCTCAACGGATCCTCCCGCCTCGCCAAGTCGATGTATAAGGATCCTATGAAGTCGTTAAATGAGTTCAGAATCCGATCCAAGAAATACTTGGAGTTGGAACAGATGGAGATCGCTAACTCGGCTCCGAGGGAAAATAAAAAACCCTCATCGCCAAGGAACCGACGTTTGGAGAATGCACAGCCCAGCCGACATCCCGCAAATATGCCTGCTGGCCAACCTCCACGAAACATTCCTGACCCCCGCTTCAGGCCCGGGAGGTATGAACCGAAGTATGATAGGTATGCTCTATTGACGACTACACGAGGTCAGATATGGAAGGAAGTGGCTTTCACCGAGATGAGGAAAGTCGACCGTCCTCCTCCAGTAGTAAGAAGAGAAGGATTGGACTACTTCCGGTACTGTGATTTTAACAACGGACTGGGCCATACGACTGATCAGTGTTGGGAGCTCCGAGATGCAATAGAAAAGTTTGTTCGTGAAGGCAAACTGCGACAATATGTAATTCGAACTCAGGGGCACCAAGGCAAAAGAAAAAGTCAACAAGAGAATAAACATCGACATGACAAGAAGAGCAAGAAAGACGAGGAATTCCCGGAGCCCGAATTCGAATGTAATGTCATTTCGAGGGGAATGGGAGGAGGAGGCGATACGGCCAACCAACGAAAGAAATATCTCAAAGAAGTGATGTCAGTAAGAGATCAGCCGAGGTTCAAGGAAAGCAGCAAGGGGAGCAGCAAGAAAGGCACGCCCTCGTTGATTTATTTCATCGAGGAAGATATGAAGGGGGTGGTACCCGGTCACGAAGACGGTCTCGTCATAACAGGGACCGTGGCCAATTTCCGGGTCAAAAGGATATTCGTTGACAATGGTAGCTCGGCCGACATCATTAACTTGAGTGCATTTAAGAAGATGAGTCTGAGGGAAGAAGACTTGAAGCCATGCCAAACCATGTTGATAGGCTTCAATGAGGGAGGCACTGGCTTGAAAGGTGCTATTGATCTTCAACTCATGTTGGGAACAAAGGAAGAATTCAAGTCAGAACGGGTTACATTTACCGTCGCCGAATTCTCTTGCCATATAACATTATCCTGGGCAAGCCAACGCTTCACAAATGGGACATATTGATGTCCACCAAGCATCAGAAGATGAAGATGACCAGGCACCTCGGCAGAGTCATTACGATCAGTGGGGACCAGAAGGAATCCAGGCAAGGAGATCCGGCAGAATCTTGTATCGAGACACATTCATCTCGGAAGCCAGTCAATCTGGTAGAGTTAGATATGCGAGATATTGAGGAATGGAGACCAGAGCTGGTGGACGAACTTGAGGATGTTCAGATCGGAAGCTCTCCAGAACAAATCACAAAAGTAGACAAACAGTGTGATCCAGAAACCAAGGGCAAATTAATCCAATGCCTGAGGGAAAACCAGGACGTCTTTGCTTGGAAGGCTTCCGAGATACCTGGAATCAAGCCTACCTTCTGTTGCCACAAATTACCAATTTATCCCGGCTCCAAACCGGTGGGACAAAAGAACAGGAAGCTCGGACCGGACAGAAGGCAAGCTCTGGCAAAGCACATTGACAAATTAGTGGACGCCGGATTCATAAGGGAAATACAGTATACGACGTGGTTCTCCAATGTAGTAATGGTGAAGAAGTCCAATGGGAAGTGGCGAGTTTGTGTTGATTACACAGATTTGAATAAAGTCTGTCCCAAAGACTCATACCTGATGCCAAGTATCGATCAACTCGTAGATAACTCGGCCGGTTTCCAATTACTGTCGTTTATGGACGCTTACTCCGGGTATAACCAGATACCTATGCATCTAGATGATCAAGAGAAAACAGCGCTCTGAGGTATTGAAGCAAATTATTGTTACAACGTGATGCCATTCGGATTAAAAAATGCCGGAGCAACTTACCAGCGGATGTTGAACAAAGTCTTCGCAGATCAGATCGGGCGCAACATTGAAGTATACATCGATGACATGATCATGAAGACGCCGACAACTGGAGATCATATCCAGGATTTGGAGGAAACCTTCTGGAAACTAAGGCAGCACAACATACGCTTGAATCCGCTGAAGTGTGCTTTTGGGGTGAAGGCCGGGAAGTTCCTGGGATTCATGTTGACTCACTGGGGAATAGAAGCAAACCCGGACAAGTGTAAAGCTGTTCTTGACATGCAGTTTCCCTCTAATAAGAAAGAAGTCCAACAGTTGACAGAAAGAATGGCGGCCTTAACCCGGTTCCTCCCAAAGTCCACGAAAAAGGCCCTTCCTTTCTTCAAATTATTAAAGAAGGAAGCCAGTATAGGATGGAACCCGGCATGTGAGGAGGTTTTTCAGGAGATTAAAAAATGCTTGGCCTCACCCCCAGTACTCTCTAGACCAGAGCCCTGCGAAACACTCATCTTGTATCTCGCGGTTGGGGAGGAGGCCATCAGTGAGGTCCTAGTCAGAGAAGTGGGCAAGTCTTAGTCGCCGGTTTATTTTGTGAGCCGAGCTCTCAAGAACTCAGAGTTACGATATCAGAAGCTCGAAAAGGTGGCTTTTGCTCTGCTCACCACGGCCAAGAGGCTTCGCCCGTATTTTCAAAGCTATACCATTGTCGTAAGGACAAATCAGCCCATCCGGCAAGTGTTGCACAAGCTAGATTTGGCGGGAAGAATGATGAATTGGGCCATCCAATTATCTGAGTTCGATATCCAGTATGAAGCTCGTCACGCCATCAAGTCTCAAGCCTTGGCCGACTTCATGATGGAATTCACTCCGACATCATCCACCCAGCAGCAGAATAGGGTGTGGAAAGTATATGTTGATGGCTCATCCAATGCTAAGGGAAGCGAAGCCGGGATTATTGTCGAAAACCCCTAAGGTGTATCACTCGAACAATCACTACAGCTTAATTTTCCAACTTCTAATAATCAAGCGGAATATGAAGCACTAATTGCCGAGTTGAAACAGGTCAAGGAGCAGGGAGCATCAAGAGTCAATGTCTTCACTGACTCGCAACTTGTTTCAGCGCAGATCGAGGGGAGATATCAAACCAAGGGCCCTTTACTAGCTAAATACCTAGCTAAAGTAAAGGAGATCATGGCAGAATTTGATGAAGTTGTTGTCGCCCATATCCCAAGGGAGGAGAATGCCCGAGCCGACATATTGTCAAAGCTGGCTAGCACGAAAGAAACGGGTAACCACAGAACAGTCATCCACAGGAGCTCACCCAGCCTGCATGCATCATGGTCATCCTAGTCACTGAAGACTGGAGGAGGCCTATCATCAGTTACTTAGAATAAGGGATAGTTCCAGATAAAGGACTAGAGGTGAAAAAGGTTGATCCGAGATGCTCCTATGTACGTAATTGTCGATGGCGAATTATACTGTCGAGGCCTCCATACCCCACTACTATTATGCTTTAGTTCAGACCAAGCTGAATACGTACTCACCGAGATACATGAAGGGATTAATGGTCAGCATATGGGCTTAAGGGCTTTGGCATTAAAAGCCCTCCATGCAGGATACTTTTGGCCGACGATGAAAGCAGACGCAGTAGAGCATGTGAAGAGATGCGATAGTTGTCAAAAACATGCAAAGATATTATGGACCCCTCCATCTGAGCTCAGTTCAATCACACACCGTGGCCTTTTTACAAGTGGGGCATGGATCTGTTAGGTCCATTTAAAGCAACGGAAGGACAGATGAGATGGTTAATAGTAGCTGTTGACTATTTTACCAAGTGGATTCAGGTTGAGCCCTTGGCCATTATCACCTCGGCCTATGTTCAAAAATTCTTGGAGCGCAGCATAATAGCGTGGTTTGGAATTCTGGCAGAAATTGTCACTGATAACGGGACACAATTCGCCAACAACACCTTTAAGACGATGATGACCGGGTTCCACATCAAACATCACTTTGCCTCAGTAGAACACCCACAATCTAATGGCTAGGCTAAAGCAGCAAACAAAATCATTCTCCACGGATTAAAGAAATGAATGCAGGAAGCCGACCCAAACTGGGTGGAACAACTTTACCATGTTCTATGGGCCTACAGAACTACGGCCCAAACAGCTACTGGAGAAACTCCGTTCAGGATGACGTATGGCTGTGAAGCAATGATACCTGTGGAGATTGGCCAATCATCTTGGAGAAGGCGGCATACGTCCCAGATAGAAGACAATAATGCTGCACTAGCCGTCGAGCTGGATTTAATAGAAGAAGTCTGCACCGCGACACATCGTTGAGATTTACATAGAAAGCAAAACATAGCCCAGAGATTTAACAAAAAGGTAAAGCCGAGGTCTTTCGAAAAGGGTGATCTCGTGTTACGACAAGCGGATATCGGAAACAAAAATGCCCGAGATGGGAAGTTAGCAGCAAATTGGAAAGGGTCGTACCAGGTTGTTCAAAATCTGGGCAAGGAGCGTATTTGCTAGAGACTTTAGAAGGCAAACAAGTCAAACAGACGTGGAATGCTGACAAACTAAAGAGATATTACAGCTGAAAATATACAGCTGAGATTAAAAATCCATGTGTTTCCCTTTAATTGGCTTCAAGTCCGTCATAGGGATCATGGATAAAAATTCTACCATGTGTTTCCCTTTAATTGGCTTCAATTCCATCATAAGGATCATGGATACCATGTGTTTCCCTTTAATTGACTATAAGTCCGTCATAGGGATCATGGACCAATGTTCTCGCCATGTGTTTCCCTTTAATTGGCTATTGAGTTCGTCATAGGGATCATGGAAGTTCATTGCGTGTTTTCCTTTAGAAGGAATCACGAAGTAAATTTTTCATGTGTTTCTCATTAATCGATTATGTAAACCGGGAATATGACACTCGTGCAAATCTGTCATTGAGATCATGAAACTTATGTAATCTTCGAAGAATATTAATAAAGTCCTTATTGTGAGGAAATTATATATATTGTGCACAAATTTGGAGGGCATGGTCGTTGTTTGTATTTTCTCAGCCCTGATCAAGCCGACGTAACTACTTATTCATGGATGAATCATCGGGTACACCAAAAGAATTACATCTATGGATTAATGTTATGAAATACACTAACAGTTGCTAAGACTGGAATATGATTCCAAAATGATATTTAAATCCTGACCAACGATTCAGATAAGATAATACTTGGCCATTGAAGCCAAAATACGGAAAAAGCAAAGCAAATCAAGGACGGTCAAAGTCAAATGCATTAATAGAAGAAATTGTGCAAGAAATTGTACGTATTGTCAAATAAAGATGAAATATTCAAAGATTGTTTGGAGATAGCAATTGAAATTACAAGTAAAACCGGCATCCCGGCCCTTCAATCATCCCCCCGAGTTTGATCCTCCTCGGGCTTGTCCATCGTGCTTGGCTCCTCCTCCTCACTGTCGGAGATAGTCAGCAACCAGCCGCCACCGACGTAGGATTTGAAATGCATGCCCGTGGTATTCAGCTCGATGCCGGGGTTCAAGAAGCGGATCTGATCCAGAGCGTTATTGAAAGAGGCTTCCGAAGACCGGGCTACTTGCGACCACACGAACATAAGTTCGTTGTTGGTATCAGCTAAGTCTTTCGTCTTCTTGTCATTAAGGGCGAGCAGCTGATTACAACGGTCGCGAGCATCCCGGGCCCTACCCCGAATAACGGATAGATCATGCTCCAGTTTGGTCGCCGCGGCACGAGAGGACTCTGCTTCCAGTCGGGAAGCTTCAAGTTGAGCCCGGGAAGCCTCAAGCTCGGAGGTCTTTTTATCCACCGATTCCTGTGCCTCCTTTGCCTCGGCTCGAGATGCCTCCAAATCCTTGGCCGAAGCCGCCGCATTCTCCCGAGCTAGGTCGAGCTCCTATTGAAGTCGTCGAGTCTCATTTTCAGAAGCTTCGAGCTCGGCAGCCACCTTGCAAGCCTTTTTATTTAGAGTGTCCAAGCTTTCAATCAAGGTGGCACTCTTCAGGCAGGCTAGCTCAAACGTGCTTAGCTCATCCATCTTGGCGATCGAAAAGGGCACCAGTTCAAAATACCTTTTGGGTGCCCGAGCAACCTAAAAAAATTCCCGAGTGACGCCCTTTTCCCAAAGAGTTCGGGGCACCAGTTGAATATGTTCTTCAGAAGATTCGAGCCCCAGAGTAGGGGTATCAGTAGTGGCCGGTGCTTCCAGGATGACATCCGCCATAGGTGCATCGAGGTCGACGATGGGTGCCTCGTGCATGGATGAAGAGGTTGAACGAGGAATTGATGTGGCCTCCAAAACGGCTCGGCAGGAGCTGGGGTCGGAATGGGGTCGGCAAACTTCGCCTTGCCTTTGCCCCCGGTCACCTTCCGTTTCTTCCATGATTGGAGGGCCACAAGATGATCAGGCCTCGGAATGGGAGCATAATCCATTTCAACCGCTGCACAATAACATAGAAGTGAATGTTAACAAGAAAGAATATGAATTTTCATTCTTATCATCATCAAAGGAAATTCAAACTAACCACATTGAATATAATAAGCTATGGGAGCCAGACTCTGTGATTCTTTGTAAGACATTATATGAGCTGCAGAGGAAGCGTCGGAATCCGACAACCAAGTCTCGTCGGTACGATAGAAAGCGGGAGGTAGGTCATGATGACTGGAAGACCAATATAATGGGAACTTCTAGGATCCTGAAGGTGAATCAGAAGCGTTTGAGAAGAAGGGATGTTGGTCGGGTTCGGCAACAGCTTTAAAGAACTTATCTTTAAAGCCCTTGAAAGACTCGACGTACAGGGAAAAAAGCCTACGGTCAGAGTGGCCGCGGTCATTACGACCTCGGAACGAGGTCCACCCTTTCCTATCGGCAGGCTCTTTGCCTGATCGGCCGGTATGAACAGTAAAAAATAAAAGAATAAGGAATAAGTGCAAAGGATCTCTAGTTTCCGACATAAAATTTCAAAGGCTTGCATAAAAGCTCAGCCGTTAGGGTGAATTTGGGAAGGGGCGACATGCAGATGGTCTAACACCCGCATTTGGAAGTCGGAAAAGGGAAAACGAACTCCCAACTGAGTAACTACATCCCTATAAAAGAAAAAGAATTCAAGATCATCCCCTTCCCGGGTAGAGTAAATGGGCTCATCCGGGCGGGGAAGGCAGACATGAAAACCCTCCTGAATCCCAAGAGGAAGTAAGGTAAGGCTTTCGGAATCCAGCACCGAGGTGTTACGCAACACCTCGTGGGTAACCCAGGGATATCTACCTGTTAAGGCAGGGGAGAGAATTTGAGAGCGAGACCCGGTTGAGGATTCCTCAATAACTTCCATGGGAGACGAGTCCATAATTACCTACGACAGTAGAAAAAATGGCAATTAGTAAAGTACCTGGAGGATGAATCATCAAAGGACTAAGATCCGATGAGGCCCGAGCCGATGCTGGGGAATCTTCGATAGAAATTGGCTCCTCGGCCCTAAGATCCGATCTGCTTATTAGAGTATTGGTCTTTTTTGGGAGGGGCTTAGGAACAATAATGGGATTATGTCGGCATCGTTTTAGTAAAGCTTCGGCCTGTTTGTTGAGATCAATGCTTGCTAAGTATAAAAATTCATTAAGACATTTTGAACAAGGTTCAAATCAGGTTTCAAATTGTGGTTCAGGTATATGGCTGTTTCCAGAATTATCTGAAGGGGCATTACTTGAAGGTATGGGAGTCCTCGAGGGAACCCTAGGTTCTGATGAAAGTAGTGCAGACCTTTGATGTAATGACGACCCTAACATAGAAGACCCTAACCTAGAAGGATTGGGAGGTTTGGGAATAGGGGCTTTTGAACTGCCAGGACCAGAAGAAGCACGAAGCATGGCTTTTTTCTTCTCCTCTTCGGGAAGAGGAACACCAAAAAACCAGAATGCAGAACGAGTAGGAACCGTTCTACGGATCCGTGTTTCTTCCTTAGGAGTATATTTCATGGAATGGGTAACAATGGAAATGCACAGTAAATAGAAATAATGGGAAACAAAGCAAGGGGATATCGAGACTCAAGACTCGCACGGAACAAGATAGAAAATGAAAAACTAAATGGCTATAAGTAAGAAAAGAGCGTAAAAGAAAAATACCTGGAATGAGTAGAGGTTGAAGAAAGGAGGAGCGACAATGAGGAACGAAGAACACAGATGAAGAGCAAGTGAAAATGGTAATGCAGAAGTTGCGAAGGCGAAAAGTGAAATAAAGCACCAAGAAGAAATGATATGTAAAAAGGCATATAAGACAAAAAAGAGTAACCGCTAGAATACAAAAGGTTTGGAGTAATAACTGACGGATGTGGAAAGACATGGAAGGGGCAAAGGTGTCATTGTCGCAGAAAGGAAATGATTAAAGCGTGCAAAGAAATGACAGCGGGACACGTGTCAGTGGTAGCAGTGAAGTTGCTTCGTTTCCCAACTCTCACAACTATTCAGGCTACTTTGAAGAGACAAGAGATAGCTCGACGGTGATTAGATATGACTTATGAAAGCTTCGTCAGCTAGGCCGATTATCTCGGCAAGGGGCAAGCTATAAGTAACTTACCTCGGCTCGAAATTTCTGAACTTAACCGGTCCTGTTTACTGATACATCCCGGTCATCCAGAGTACTAGATAACCGGGCTGAGGGGCATCTGTTACGGATAAATAAAGATAGGCCCAATTATCTTTATTTCAAATACTTAAATTCTTAACCCATTATCATAACCACGAAGGAACAGAAGATATATTCTCATAACCGATATCTTTCAGTTATCCATATATCCAAATATCTTGGTAAAAGATAGTGGGCTTCACCCGTCAATCCATCAGGGTCCAGGTCAGTATCGTATAAATAAAACATCCACCATGGTGAAAGGTACACACAATTCTGACTCTCTTTTCCATTCACACGGCACACACTACACGTCAATCGTGTTGTGAATCCCTGTTGTGATCTTCTTCTTCCTTAAGTTGCTTCATCCCTATAAGCATCTTGAGAGAGAGAGCCTGATCCTACATAAAACATCTCTTTCATAGTTTCATTCACGGGAAAAGTGGAGTTGTTCTTTCTAGAGCTTGATAGAGTGATTGAAAATTAGAAGGTGAAAAGTAGAAGATTGAAAATTGACAAGGTATTGGACATGAGACACTTTTTTGAGTCCAAAACTCCTAGCACATTTTTCATTTTTCATATTTCCATTTAATTCCTTCTCCATTTCTATTTATCCAAGCACATTATAATAAATATTCATTTTCACTCTTTCTAAGAGCCACTGAAAGGATTAAATCAATGGCAAGTTGATAAGCAAAATTCAGTTATGTTTGAAACTGCTGTAGCTGGTTTAGAGGTCACTTTCACAATAAATACAAGTTGATACAAGTGATCAATGATTCGAAGTTAAATATCATTCTCTGATTCGAAGTTAAATATCATTCTCCATGGATGTGGGTCCAATTCTCTTTAAAGCCACTAAAATCTTACTTGGTGAGCAAACCTTTTATCAAGGAAATTTCTTAGCTTTTGGGATTAATTGAGTAACTATTATAAGAAAAACTAAATGGTCTAATCACTAGGGGTGGCAATTTGTGACACGACCCGCCAACCCAACCCGGACCTGACACGATTATTTCGTGTTCGGGTCAACCCGTTTAATAAATGGGTCGTGTTCGGGTTGAAACAATTCAACACGAAAAAAATCGTGTCGGGCTACAGGTCAACCCGTTAACCCGCTAACCCGTAACTATTATTTTTATTTATTTTTATATGACTATTATAGTAATTTTTTCATATATTCATTCATATCTCAGTTAAAATTCTCATTTATTTTTGTATGTTGCATTTAATTATGTTTTCATATTGGATTGATGAAGTTAAATGTAACTTATTTTGATTTGAATTATATTAAATAGATCAAATATGATTTTAATTAATATTATTTTGTTTTTACTCGTGTCGTGTCGGGTCGGGTCGGGTTGGGTCGTGTAAAAACAAATTGTACTCAAATTCAGGTTGTATCGTGTCAACCCGTGTAATAAACAGGTCGTGTTCGGGTTGAGTTTTATAACACGAATTGTTAATCGTGTCGTGTTCGGGTTGAGCCTATTCGTGTTCGTGTCATACCCAGGTCGACCCGAACCCGACCCACGAACCCGAATTGCCACCCCTACTAATCACACTTATATACATCAGAAGTTATTAGATCAAATGCGGAAAAATTAAAATTATAAATATCTCCTGTCATTACTATTCTTGTTTGCTCCAAAGATGAATTGTAGTTGTCCGTGAGTCGAGTAATTTGTAAACAGTTTATGAATCTCTAAACTAATTTGACTTTTGACTCTTAAGGATCTTCTATGCTTTCACTATCACACACTGATGGTGTATTGAGTTTTTTTAGATAGCAAACACATGGACCTTGGCCATGGTGCACATCTCCTTTTATAACCTCTTCCCATCAAAGAGGTTGTTTTTTTATATGCATAAAACGTGGACACCTTAAAATAACGGATAAGATTAGAAACAACTTATTCCTAAGAAGATAAAGTGAGTGGACCACCTTATGTTGTTTTGACTTAGTCAAGCAACAGAAAATAAACCAACATTCTCTCACTTGGTCCACATATCTCATCATACACTTTAGTGAGAAATAAAATATATGAATCATGGCGATAGTTCCTCTAATATATACACGAGTAATATCTTCCATGTATTACATTGTATTATATTTCTTAAGCCCATACAACTTAATGAATAAACCCAATGTTTATTCTAGGTCCAAACTTAATTGATATTTCTCAGAATAAATAACTATAGATACACATAAACTGAATGAAAAACATCACAATAGAGTTTCTTAATATCATTCTTACAATGAAATCACATATGGGAACCAAGTCCCATCCTTTCCACATGATCCTTAAATTTAAATGGTGGCATGCCCTTAGTTGAAGGATCGACAATCATTAATTCAATGCTAATGTGTTCAATAACTATTGTATTATCTTTAGCACGTTCTCTTATGACTAGATACTTAATGTCGATGTCCTTGCTTCGACTACAACTTTTGTTATTCTTAGCCATAAAAACAACGTCTGAATTATCACAGTATATCTTCAATGGCCTAGAAATGAAATCCATAACTCTAAGCCCAGAAATGAAACTCCTCATTCATACACCATGTGAGGTAGCCTCAAAACAAGAAACAAACTCAACCTTTATAGTGGAAGTAGCAA
Organism: Glycine tomentella; assembly: GCA_007407185.1. Taxonomy (NCBI): domain Eukaryota; kingdom Viridiplantae; phylum Streptophyta; class Magnoliopsida; order Fabales; family Fabaceae; genus Glycine; species Glycine tomentella. The sequence continues at coordinate 268,130 of PYAF01005660.1, forward strand.
TCAATTAAGGTTTGCCCGACACTTTTCCAAGACACAACTCCACTGGCTAGCATAAAAATATATACTGAAGTTATTGACTTCAACGCAGCAAGCATAGTCTGAATCTGAGTAGCCAATCACTTCCAAGTTGTAAGTCTGTATATACATAAACATGTAGTCTTTAGTTTCCTTAAGGTATCTCATCTCTTTCTTTGCAACTTTCCAATGGTTTAAACCTGAGTTACTTTGATATCTCCTTAACACTCCAATCGCAAAAGCAATATCAGGTCTTGTGTAGACCTGAGCATACATAAGGCTTCCAACAGCTGAAGCATAAGGAATGTTCTTCATTTGTTTCCGCTCAATATCATTTTTTGGACACTGGCTTAAATTAAACCTGTCACCCTTCACAATGGGAGCTACACTTGGTGAACAATCACTCATTCTAAATCTTTCTAAAACTTTATTAATATAGGTCTCTTGAGACAAACCAAGAATACATCTTACTCTGTCTCTATGTATCTTGATACCAATAACATAAGATGCATCATCCATATCCTTTATATCAAAGTTCTTAGAGAGAAATTGTTTTACCTCATAGACCAAACCCTTGTCATTGGTTGCAAGTAAAATATTATCTACATATAAAATAAGGAAACAAATTTTGCTCCCACTGACCTTCTGGTATATACAGTGATCCATAACATTTTTCTACAAAACCAAATGAAGAAATAATGTCATGAAATTTTAAGTACCGCTAACGGGGAGGCTTGTTTCATATATAGATTTCTTAAGCTTGCATACCAATTTCTCACCCTTAGTAGGGGAGAATCCTTTAGGTTGTTTTATATAATCTCTTCCTTTATGGCTCCATTGAGAAAATCCATTTTTCACATCCATTTGTTGTAACTCTAAGTCAAATGTGTAACCAGTGCCAGAATGATGCGAAGATAATCTTACTTAGATATAGAAGAGAATGTTTCCTTGTAGTCGATTCCTTCCTTTTGATTAAATCCCTTGGCTACGAGTCTTGCTTTATATCTCTCAATGTTGCCTAATGAGTCTTTCTTAGTTTTGAAGACACATTTACATCCAATGGTTTTTGCACCATCAGGCAACTGAACAAGATCCCAGACTCCATTCAATCATGCCATAGAATTCATCTGATCTTTCATAGCATCATATCACATGTTTGATTCTTTAGAACTCATGGCTTGTGAAAACGTTTCAGGATCATTTTCAGCTCCAATAGTATAGTCAGATTCTTGTAGATACAAAATCACCCAGTATCTTTGATTTCTTTATTTTGGTAGATCTCCTTAATGTTGTTTCATTATCTTCTTGAGGAACTTGTTGTTCAATTGGTTGATCAACAATTTCTTCTTTCTCCTCATGAACAACTTGATCTACGAGATTATCAGCAGATTGTGAATCTTAAATGATAGGTTACACAACACCCGGTTGAGTTGGAAGGGTATTGTTAATAATAATCAATCTAAGATTTGAAGTGGATGGTTGAGTAACTAAATGATTTTTGACAGAAACAAAATCTCTGGATTAATTGCTCCCACTAATCAAGTCATTCTGAAAAAATTTAACATTTCTTGATTCCACAATCCTAGTACTGTGAAATGGATAGTAAAATTTGTATCCCTTAGACCTTTCAGCATATCCAATGAAGTATTCACTAATGGTCCTTGGGCCAAGCTTCCTTTCTTATGGGTTATATATTCTCACTTCAGACGGGCATCCCCAAACGTGTACATGTCGCAAACTTGATTTCCAACTCTTAAATAACTCAAATGGTGTCTTTGGGACAACTTTAATTGGAACTCGGTTCAATATGTACATTGCCATCTTTAGTGCTTCAGTCCATAATGACTTAGGAAACTTGGAACTACTAAGCTTACTTTGCACCATGTCCATTAAGGTTTGGTTTCTTCTTTTTGTCACACCATTCTGATCCGAAGAACCAGGCGTAGTGTATTGGGCAACAATCCCATGTTCTTGAAGAAACTTCTAAAATAGACCAGGTGATTGTCCATTCTCCGTGTATCTACCATAGTATTCACCACCCATATCGAATTTCACGATCTTAATTTGCTTTCCACATTGTTTCTCCACTTCAGCCTTAAAAACTTTAAAGGAATCTAAAGCTTCATCTTTAGAACGAAGTAAGTAGAGATATACATATATCGTGAAGATCGTCTATGAAGGTGATAAAATATTTTGAACTACTTGCATCCATGTCTAGACAACAAATATCTGTATGTATGATTTCTAATAGATTTAAGCTCCTCTTTGCGGTTTTCTTAGACTTGTTAGTTTGCTTACCCTTAATGCAATCTATACAAATATCAAAATCAGCAAAATCCAAAGCACTAAGTACCCCTTCATTTACCAATCTCTTAATTCTCTCGATAGAGATGTGTCCTAATGTTAGGTGCCACAACATAGAGGAATCCTCATTCATAACACATCCTTTCATGCCAACATTAACATGCATAGTATCATAAGTGGTATCATTTTGCAAATAAATATAGAAAAGACCATATTGCAAATCAATCCACCATGTATTATGATTAATCTTATTAGATTCATAACAAAATAAAGAGGTAGGCATACCTTTCTTTTCCAAACCATAGCTTGAACTTAGGACAATATTTCTTCATGTGCCCTTTCTTTTTATAGAAGAAATACCTGAATTCTTTCTTAATTCCAGCTTGAGGTGGTATTTTACCACTTTCCTTGTTCTTATGACCTGTCTTATTATCCTTCCTTTCAGTCGTCATAAGAGAACACTCTCCTTGTTCCAATTGTAACATTCCCTCTTCCTAAACACACATGGTCATGAGTTCATTAATAGACCATTTGTCTTTATGTGTGTTGCCGGATATTTTAAGGGACCATATGGTGTTGGGAGAGTATTTAGAATGAAATGCACCAGAAAGGAGTCAGACATGTCCACCTCTAGAGTTTTTAAGTTGAGCTGCAATATTCCTCATCTGCATGGTGTGCTTATGCACACCCCTCAGAGTATTGATCTTTATGTAAGAAAATTTCATTATTAAGGTATTGGCCAATGCCTTCCCTGAAGTTTCAAATTGTTCATCAATGTACTTCAGCAGTAATCTCGCATCGTAATATTGTTCAACTGAGCCCTTAATACCAGCTTATATTTTAGTCTTAATGAACATCGCACAGAGTCGATTGGATTTTTCCCATTTCTCATACAGATCCATCTCCTCTGGTTCACTGTTCTCTGTAATTGCTGGTGGCTCAATTTTTCTAATAGCATAATCAATGTTCATATACACTAACATCAACATAATCATTTCTTTCCAGATAGAAAAATAATCTCCTTTCAATTTCAGGAAATCAATTGTATTAATAGGTTGTATAGTTGCAAAATGTTCAACATATATGCTTATCATTAAAATTGAGACAAAATAATGTATCATGTTTTACCAATGTAACATGCTCATAAAATTATGAATTTAGCGACATAAAATTTGCATGTGGGCTAAAATTTTAATTCAATTAAATTCACATAAATATTATGATAAAACTATTAAGTTATATTTCTTGATCCATGTGGGCAAATCAAAATAATATAATTTAATATTTTATCCTAATTAATCATACAAAAATATAATAGAAATTCCTGTGGGATAATAATCTACTATGTTATATTATGATTAATTACAATTAATATTATCTATCTTATGTGATCTAAAGGCTCTTAATATATAATTTAAATAATTAAAGTTGTTGTGACTAGGCTTTAATCAATTAAATTATAAAGATCACAAAATATTCTCTTATTTCCAAAATTAATTTTATTGCAATTAAGCATAAACAATAAAATTAAATAATCAATCATTCAGATTAATCAACTTAATATTACATGTATAGGGAAA
>PYAF01005661.1:4687-16131 GCA_007407185.1 Glycine tomentella
CCCTCATGCACCATGAAATGACATTTCTCAAAGTTAAGAACAAGGTTAGTACTAATACATCGGTCAAGCACTCTAGAGAGACTATCCAAACATGCATCAAAAGAGGAACCATACACAGTGAAATCATCCATAAACACCTCCATGCAACTCTCTAATAAATTAGAAAAGATGCTTACCATGCACCTTTGGAAGGTGCCAGGTGCGTTGCATAGGCCAAAAGGCATCCGGGTGTAAGCAAATGTGCCAAATGGACAGGTGAATGTGGTCTTATGTTGATCCTCTGGTGCAATGTGGATTTGCATGTAACCAAAAAAACCATCAAGAAAGCAGTAATGTGATTTACCTGCCAACCTCTCTAAAACTTGATCAATGAAAGGCAGAGGGAAATGGTCCTTGCAAGTGGCCTGGTTGAGTCTCTTGTAATCAATGCAAACTCGCCAACTGTTGGCCACTCTAGTCGGAATCAGCTCATTATCTTGATTCTTCACAACTGTGAGACCCGACTTCTTAGGAACCACTTGGACAGGTGAAACCCAAGTGCTATCCGAGATGGGATAGATGATCCCTGCAGCTAGTAGCTTCGTCACTTCCTTCTTCACCACATCAAGAATAGTGGATTTAGCCTCCTCTGGGGTTGCCTCACTGGTCTAGAATCATTGATGTGTTGCAAACACATCTTAGTTTTAGGCTAGTTTTATGTTAGAATTAGAATAGAATTAGTTAGTTTATTATTATATTTGTTTTTAAACTCAATTCATTATCAATTGTGCATTTTAGGTCTAAAAAGAGGAAGTTCAAAGCAAAAGAAAGAAGAAAACAAGATTGAAGGTCTCGCACGGATCGCGCCAGGATCCGCGCGAGTTGTGCCAGATGTTAAAATGAAGAGCCCAGTATCAAATACTCCATGCGATCCATGCCATATTCACGCTAGTCGCGCCAAAGACCTGAGCTCAAGCCATTCAACTCAAAGGAGCCACGCGACTTGCGCCAAGAGCCACACTAACAACGCCAGCTATTCGAAGCTACCACGCGGATCGCGCCATATCCGCGCCACCAGCGCCAGAATCCCAGCAGCATCAACCTTTCAGCTCGAAGACTCCACGCTGATAGCGTGGAGTTACGCTATCAGCGCCATCCATTCGAACATGCCGCACGATCAACGCGGGACTCCGCGTGAGTAGCGCCATGAAGATTATGTTTCCTGAATTAAATTATCTGTTTCGAGATTTGGCACTGTTTTAGGCTTTGATACTTTAATTAAATCATTCTATAAATATAAAGCCTCTGGGACTGAATAGGGGAGATTGGAATACCTTGGAATAACTTAGGAATCACTGAATATCACTCTAAACCTCTGGAATCAAGGATCAAAGCTAGGGTTTTCACAGCAGAATTATGTATTATTCAACAGCTTTGGTGTCTTGAGGCCTATGTCGGGCTAAACTTTGTATTGTGGGAAGGTCATGAACTGATGTGAACTCCTCTGTAACTTAACTGGTATTGAATGAGATTATTATGTTGCTTTAATTTATTCTGTTGTTCATTGTTTATTCTTGTTTAGAATTGGCCATTCTATCTAAGTACTGAGGTTAGGATTCGCAATGGGGACATTGGGGTTCTAATTTCTGACATGAATAAATTAACAGTTGTTCATTACCTAGGGATAGGGATGCGTGGCTGCAGAACTTGATAATAAACTCTTTCAATTGCTTAACTCGATAGAATTCACTAAGGGATTGCGCCTAACCACAATCATTCATTCCATTGGTAACACTTCGATTTATTTACTGCATTATTTCCTTTATTGTTCTTACTTTTAAACACTCAACACTACAATCGAATTCTCCAAAACATTTTCTTTTTCTTGTTACTTCCAATTACTTCGAATTAATATTACTGTGAATTTCACCCCCAATCCCTGTGGAGACGATACTCTACTTACCTACTTTTATTACTTGAAACGAGCGGTGCACTTGCCATGTGCTTATTTCGCAACAATCATCCTCCAAAAGTATCCGATGCATGCAGATGGAAGGATTAATTCCAGGAAGATCAGCAAGTGTCCATCCAATGGCCTTTTTGTGGCCTCTCAAGACATGCATCAACTTCTCTTCATGTTCCAGTGGTAGACTACTAGATATGATAACTGGGAGCTTCTGAGCATCATCTAAATATGCATACTTGAGGTGCTCAGGTAGTGACTTCAGCTACAAGGAGGGGGGCTGAATAGTGGAAGGTAAGGGAAGACTAGAAGCTGAGGAAAGTGGGATAGTAGGCTCAGAACTTGTATCTATACCTGGAACACAGTCAGAGTGAAGTGCAGATGAAATTTCCGCACAAATGCTACACACAGCAGCAGAATCATCACAGGTACAATTACAAGAACCAAGATCAAAGTCAGAAAAGTCAGAAGAAAGATCAGAAAAATCAGAAAGTAAATTAGAAATAGCTACACTATCTACTATAGCATCAATGATATCAAGGAGAGAAACAGAATGCTCCTCTGCAGGGTGTCTCATAGCCTCGAAAATGTTGAACTGAACAATGTCATCACCAAACTCCATAGAAACAGTTCCTGCATGCACATCAATTTTGGTCCTTGTTGTCATCAAGAATGGTCTCCCTAGGATCAATGTGGGACCATGGCTGGAAGACTCATTCTCCATATCCAAAATGTAAAAATCTGCTGGGAAGATCAGATTATTTACTCGCACCAGCACATCTTCAATAAGTCCAAGTGGAATTGCAGCACTCCTGTTGGCTATGTGGATGACAATACCAGTGGGTTTCATCTCACCAAGGTGTAGTGCTCTGTAAACTGATGTAGGCATGACATTAATGGAGGCTCCAAGATCACACAAGGCATCTGCAAAAGTAATATCTCCAATGGTGCATGGGACACTGAAAGTGCCAGGATCCTTGCACTTCTGTGGCAAGGTGGATAGTGGGATGGCATCAACAGTTTTGCCCTGTATCAATGTGGAAACATTTCTGCCCATCTTCACTTGCTCATTTCCCTTAAGCCTCCTCTTGTGGATGCACAAGTCCTTCAAGAACTTTGCATATTTTGGGATCTGTTTGATGGCATCCAGGAGGGGAATGTTAACTTCCACCCTCCTGAAAGTCTCAAGCAGATCAGAATCAAGGTCCACTACTTTCTTTACAGGAATAGCTCTAGAAGGAAAAAGGTAAGGGAATCTGTTTTGGTGCAGAATCTGTCTTGGCACCATCATCAACTTTTTTACCAGTACCAGCATCACTCTTAGCACCAGCATCTGGAAGTTCCGTGCCACTCCTCAAGGTAATAACACTCACATTCTTTGGATTAATAACTAGTTGTGCTGGAAGGTTACCAAAACCTTGCTACTGCATTTGGTTGACAGTTGTAGCTAACTGTCCAATCTGAGTCTGTAGGTCTTGGATGGTGGCACTGACATTTTGCTGAAACTGAAGGTTGGTGGTGGCTATTTGCTTCATTAAATCCTCCAAAGAAGGTGCAGAACTAGACTGCACAGGTTGTGGAGGTGTAGGTGCAGGTTGCTGGAACTATGGTTGTTGTCTGAAAGGAGGAGGTTGGTATTTAGTAGTGGCAGGCTAGAAAGGCAATTGTGGAGATCTAAAGGGCTGCTGTTGTTGTGGACCAGGACCATACCTCAAATTTGGATGATCTCTCCAACCAGGATTATAAGTGTTGAAGTAAGGATTATACTGTTGTTGAGGTCTAAATGACTGGCCAGGTTGCATGGCAGAGACTTCAGCAGGTTGTTCTGTCTCTTGGAGAGTGGGGCATGCATCTGTGGGATGATTAGGGGCACAACAGATACCACAGAGCCTTGGTTGATTGGCTGCCATCACAGTCTGTTGTTGCCCAATAGCAAGCTGCCTCATAAGAGATGTCAACTCAGTCAATTTGTTCTCAATCTCTGGTTATCAGCAACCATAGAGACAGAAGCTTCATTTGCAGCCATCACCTTAGTTATTGTAATTCTAGCACCAAATTGTTTATAGTTGGCTGCCATGTTAGAAATCAACTGCCTTGCAGCAAGAGAGGTCTTGTCCATCAAAGCGCCTCCACTAGCTACATCTATCATACGCCTATCCATCAACATCAATCCTTCATAAAAATATTGAATCAATAATTGCTCACTGATTTGATGGTGAGGGTAGGTAGCACACAACTTGTTAAATCTTTCCCAATACTCATACAAAGACTCTCCAGGGAACTGCCTTATGCCACAAATTTCCTTTCGGATGAATGCTGTTCTAGAGGCAGGGAAAAATTTCTCCAAAAATCTTCTCTTCATGTCAGTCCAAGTGGTGATAGGATCTGGTTGAAGGTACAACCAATCCTTAGCAACACCATCCAGAGAGAAAGGGAATGCCTTCATCTTAACAGAATCCTCATGGACATCATGTGGTCGCATGGTGGAACACACCACATGAAACTCCTTAAGGTGTTTATGTGGATCCTCACCAGTAAGTCCATGAAACTTAGGAAGCAAATGAATCAGGCCAGATTTCAGCTCATAATTGACTTTAGTCTCAGGGTATTGAATACACCAAGGTTGATAAACAACATCTAGTGTAGCTAACTCCTTAAGAGTTAGGTTGTTATCAGCCATGATAACAAGATGTAACAGGTTCAACTTGATGTATGAATTTTCCGCACCTTCTGGTAAAATTTTAGCCAATTCTGAGATAATTTGCTGTGAAATTACCTGAATGCCCCTACGGTAATTGTAAAAACTGGTCTAAAACTCCTACTTAGAGTTCGAATTTGCCAATTTGAACCCACACCCAACCCTTCCAAGGGTTGCTTTTGTTTAAAATGGGGGATAAACCTTAGGAAACAAATCACAACTCAAACTGCACAAGTTGAAAAAATTTTGGGATAGCAAAATGACTCTACAAAAACAACTACACTACACTATTTTCTCCCTACTACTACTCTGTTTTTTGCTCTAATTTTTCACTGTTTTTTCACTGTTTTCTCTATTTTTTGACAGCACGCAAACTACATCATCTATACTTCATAATGCACAACAACAACAATGCAAATATGTGACAAAGTGGAATTATGCAACAGAATATCAATATGCAGTGAATGTATGCAAATGATTTATATATATATATATATATATATATATATAATTACTACTATGAACTATTTACAGCAAATTAAAGCTAGCACACAATGAACCGTGTCCTAGGCAACGGCGCCAGTTTTGATATCAAGTTGTCGACACGCACCAAAACAATTTTACTAAGCTAATTCTGTAGCACAAAGATAACCTAGGTCGACTCAAAGACACAATCAATATGGTTCTATCTTCAATTCAATGGTAACAGCAAGGGGGAAATTTTATCAAACAGTTTGTGTGCGTAAGTAAAACTTGCAAAAACGTAAACTAAAATGAAAGAGCAACACAGAAACTAATAGAATTCAAAAGAAGTAATGTAAAACAGAATTTAAAACATCAATCCAATTCACCTCACCAAGCAATTTGAGTCATCATTGTTCTCAAAAATTAATCCTATCATGAAAGTTCATTCAATTTCATTAGAAGCAACTCAATCGACTTAACCCCTAAATTGATTGAAACCACAACCCTAACTGAAATATCATCCAATTAATTATGTGATTAATGTTCGAAATTAGGAAATGAATCCATAAACTAATCCATTTTCAATCCTAAACGCATTCATAATCATGAAAACAGACTAGCAATTGAAGAAGAAGATGAACATTCACATAGGATTCGAAATACTAAACCAGAACTCAAATTCTCCTTGTGCTTGGGTTGGATTCTTGGATTGATTGAGGATTTAGCCTTCCATGATCATCACCAGTGAAAGCCCCATGAAATGGTTGCACGAAAATGGAAGAACAGAAAAACAAAAATGAAGAACAAGCAAGAACAGTAGAGAGAAAATGAAGAACAAGAGTTTGATTTTAAAAACTAATGGAAAGAAAAATAAAACTTGTTTATTGAAATGTAAAGAGTGGTGCCCAAGTTTCACTAAAGTCACTAATATATGTAGTGACTGAGTTCTGAAAATGAAATGTGCCATAAACAAACCCAACAATCTAATTATTTGCTATTTACAACCATGAAAGTCAAATTCCCAGCCCAAAATTACAAGTGCAGAGGCGCTAAATTCAAAGCTTAAAATGACCCTCTAAATGATAGAATTGGCCTTGGGCTATTTCTAGAAAACTTGTAGATCTTTTTGTTATCTTTCCTGAGACTCCTAGAACGCTCCATTTGGAGATCGGTAGCACCCTATAGGTCCTGCACAAGTCAGATACATCAAGTGAGCCAAAAATCCAAAAAAACCCAACAATTAGCAATTAAGCCCACTTACTTGCCTAGGCCAAAAACTAAATTAGAATAGGAAAATAAAGGTCCAAGAGAGGTCAAATAAGCTAAGAAGGATAGAAAAATACTCAATTAAAAGTACTCTATCACATGTCTCCTTTAGAGTTAAAGGAGTTGAAGATACAAATTGAGGACTTGTTGTCTAAGGGGTTTATTAGACCGAGTGTGTCACTGTGGGGAGCACCGATTCTTTTTGTGAAGAAGAAGGATGGAAGTATGCGGTTGTGTGTGGATTACAGGCATTTGAATAAGGTTACTATAAAGAATAAGTATCCTTTGCCTCAGATTGATGATTTGCTTGATCAGTTGAGGGGTGCCTATGTTTCTCCAAGATAGATCTGCGATCCGGATATCACCAGATTCGGATTAAGCTCGAGGACATGCCGAAGACTGCCTTCAGGTCGAGATATGGTCATTATGAGTATCAAGTCATTCCTTTTGGTTTGACGAAAGCCCCTACAGTGTTCATGGATTATATGAACAGGGTATTCGGGCCATTCCTGGATCAGTTTGTGGTGGTATTTATTGATGATATACTAATCTACTCCAGGACGGAGGCGGAGCATGCCTAGCACCTCAGGATTGTTCTACAGACATTGAGAGATAACCAGTTGTATGCTAAGTTGTCTAAATGTGAGTTTTGGCTTTCAGAGGTGAAATTCCTGGGCCATGTGATTTCTGCAGCTGGGGTAGCAATTGATCCCAGTTAGATAGAGGCTGTGATGTCTTGGGAGAGGCCCAAGAATGTTTCAGAGGTCCGTAGTTTCCTTGGTCTAGTAGGTTACTATCGGAGGTTCATTCAGGGGTTCTCACAGATGGTGTTACCTTTGACCTGCCTTACCAGGAAACGTAGCCCATTTGTTTGGACTCATGGATGTGAGGAGTGCTTCCTGAGACTGAAGGAGAAGCTAACCACAGCTCCAGTGTTGACTCTTCCTGATCCTGAGGGTTGTTTTGAGGTTTATTGTGATGCTTCCAAGCAGGGACTTGGATGTGTGCTGATGCAGGAAAAGAAAGTGGTTGCTTATGCATCCAGGCAGCTGAAGCCACATGAAGAGAATTATCCTACACATGATTTAGAGCTTGCAGCTATTGTGTTTGCTCTAAAGGTATGGAGACATTACTTGTATGGTGCTAAGTTGGTGGTGTTCAATGACCACAAGAGCCTCAAGTATCTTTTTTATCAGAAGGAGTTGAATATGAGGCAGAGACGGTGGATGGAATTCCTCAAAGATTATGACTTTGAGTTGAAATATCATCCCGGCAAGGCGAATGTGGTTGTTGATGCCTTAAGCAGGAAGCATGTGAGTATTGCATGCATGATGATCTCAGACTGTGAGTTAATTGAGCAGTTTAGAGATATGCACTTGACTGTGACAGAGAGTGCTAGTGGTCTTGAGTTGAGAGAGACCAAGATTGATAATGAGTTGATTCAGAGGATCCGGGAGGCCCAGAAGCAGGATGATGATGTGAGGGCCATGATTGGTCAACAGGATGTTTCTTGGGAGACTCATGACTTGGTGTTGTACCAAGATTGGATCGTTTTGTCTAAGGGCGAGCTGGTGGATGCAGTTCTATCTGAGGCTCATAAGGGCCAGTTCAGCATTCATCCGGGTGCCACCAAGATGTATCAGGACCTTTAAGAGGAAATTCTGCTGGCCAGGGATGAAGAAGGACATAGCTGATTATGTGACTAAATGTCTAGTATTTTAGAAGGTGAAGATTGAGCATCAGAGACCGTCAGGCCTACTGCAGCCGTTGCAGATTCCAGAGTGGAAATGGGATAGCATTTCCATGGATTTTGTAGTTGTACTGAGGACTCAGACTGGATGTGACTCCATCTGGGTAATTGTTGATAGGCTGACCAAGTCTCCTCATTTCTTACCTGTTCGGACTGACTATACTGCAGAGAGGTTGGCTCAGCTATATGTCAGAGAAATTGTCAGACTGCCTGGTGTCCCAGAGAGTATTGTCAGCAACAGAGAGACGAAGTTCACTTCTAGATTTTGGAGTGCGCTTCAGGAGGCTTTTGGGACTCAGCTGAGGCTTAGTACAACTTATCATCCCCAGACTGATGGTCAGACAGAGAGGACTATCCAGACTTTGGAGGATATGTTGAGAGCTTGTGCCTTGGAGCAAGGTACTAGATGGGATCGATACCTACCTCTGGTGGAGTTCTCGTAAAATAATAGTTTTCATGCTAGTTTGGGCATGGCACCTTATGAGGCATTGTATGGCCGGAGGTGCAGAACTCCTATTTGTTGGACTGAGGTGGGTGAGAGACAGCTTATTGGACCTGAGATGGTTCAGGAGACCACTGAGCAGATCCGTCTAATCAGAGATAAGTTGTTGAGGGCTTAGAGTCGACAGAAGAGTTATTATGATCATAAACACAGGCCGCTGCAGTTTGATGAGGGCGACCATGTGTTTCTGAGGTTGTGTCCAGTCACTGGTGTTGGACGGGCTTTGGGTGTGAGGAAGCTCAGTCCTAGGTTCATTGGTCCTTACCAGATTCTTCAGAGAATAGGACCAGTGGCCTATAGACTAGCTTTGCCTCCCCAATTGTTAGGGCTGCATGATGTTTTCCACGTGTCACAGTTGAGGAGGTATGTGCCAGATCCTTCACACGTGGTGGAGCCTGACACCGTTCAGATTAGAGAGAATCTTACTTGTCCTACACGGCCCATACGGATTCTGGATAGGATGGAAAAGAAGATCTGGAGTAGGACCATTCCCATAGTCAAAGTCCAGTGGGAAGGAAGGACACCTGAGGAAGTGACTTGGGAGCTGGAGCAGTAGCTTCTACAGTTGTACCCTGAGTTGCTTAACAGATATGATTTAGAATTTTGCAGACAAAATTCTTAAAAAGGTGGGGTGAATATAATAACCATGTTTTCCAAAAAAAAAAAAAAAAATCCTATGCTAACAGCGTGGGAGTGGCGTCGTTAGCGTGGGAGCGACGCTAGTAGCGTGGGAAGTGGTGCTGTTAGCGTGAGAATGCACCAGAAGGCTTTTCTTTTTAATAATTGGTGCGATTAGCACCAGGAGGGGCGCCGTTAGCGCTAGGACTCGACCATGTGGCTCGATTAGCGCCAGTTATGGCGCTGTTAGGGTGAGAATGGTCCCGGAGACCCTCTGATTCGAATATTTGGCGTGATTAGTGCCAGATATGACACGATTAGCGCCAAATTGCTCCAGGAAGCCTTTTCTTTCGAATTGGTGGCGCGATTAGCATGGGGTTTGACGCTATTAGCGTGGGAACGCAGCTGGGGGCCTATAAAAGGCCATTTTTACGAATTTTTCTGGCCAAAACTGATTCTCTCCTTCCTTCCGCCATTGATAAGCTTGGGGAGCTTCATATCTTCTCCATACTTCATCTAAACACTTCCTACCCAAATAGAGAGTTGATTCGAACCCTTCTATGAGCTAGATTCCAGCTTCAATCCTTAGAGAAAACCATCAAACGGAGAAATCTCGTTCCCCAGGAAACTTTGTAAACTGAGTTTTGGAGGAGAAAGAAGGCGATTCAAGGACGCCAGAGCTTAGAAAAGTGATCCTCCAGCCTTCCTCGACAGTTTAGAGGTAAGAAACTCAGGTTTTACCGATTGATTTGTGAAATCGTTCTTGGGATGAATAGTGACCAACTTGTGTTAGGGCTGGAATTAGGCTTGGATTCTTTAGAAAAGTATGATCAGGAGATTGTTCTGATGAATACTAAGCTTTGAAACATGACTTTTGATGAAGTTTGGGTTTGACTCTGAGATATGTATGAGTAGGAAGAATGTTGATGAAATGGAAGATATTATGATAGATATGAGCCTAAGTGACTTTACAAAAGTTGTTCAGAAGGCCAAATAAACGGTGAAAATGTGTTGATATATTTGTTTTAGTCATGTTGGGAAATTGTTGATATATGACCTAGGAGATCATTGAATTGAACTTATGCAGAGTCTAAGGGGACTCTAAGGTCTTGGTTGGACCAAGATAGATCCTGTTGAGGGTCTGTGAATCGCCTATAAGGCAATTAGCTTTGATAACCCTAAGATAGAGAATAGAGAGGGTTTTAATGAAAAGAATAGTGTTTCTTTTCGTTCTAACGGTTGAGGACCGTTATTGATTGATTGTTTGTATACCTCGTGTAGGGCGTGATAGTGACATTGCTGGTGGTTGTGACCACGAAGCTAGGAGAACCGGTGTAGCGCTGAGAGCAAGTAAGCTCTTTATTCTTGGGAGTGTTTCCCACTGTTGTGTTCCACCATACTCCGAGGGAGTTATGGTTCTTGTATATCATGATACATGTATATTGAAATTGTGTGTTACTGTTTATGGAAACATGTATATGACGAGCTGAACACTGTGATAGTGTTGTTATGTGCTTGATTAGATTCTCTGGCCAGTAGAATTGAATTTAATAGTATATATATATATATATATATATATATATATATATATATAAGTTCTGATGTGGGATGTGCCCACCTAGCTGGATGAAGCTTCCTCTGGCAAAGAAAGAAAGCCCTGATGTGGGATGTGCCCATATGAATGGATGAAGCCTCCTTAGGCATGATTAGTAGGTTCTGATGTGAGATGTGCCCATGTAAATGGATGAAGCATCCTCAGGTAGTGATTTATATATGTATATGCTATGTACATGTGGTAATGTGACTGATAGCTGTGATGGCTAGTTTGTAATGCCAATTTTGATATTATGTGCATGGAAGTGAACCAGGGGGAGGAAAGACCTCCAAGTGTAACATCCCCAAAATTATAAAAATGTGATGATAATTGGATACAAGTGTGTTTAGAGAAAAATAACTGTATCACTCTTTTCAAGAAG
This sequence comes from Glycine tomentella, assembly GCA_007407185.1. Lineage (NCBI taxonomy): Eukaryota > Viridiplantae > Streptophyta > Magnoliopsida > Fabales > Fabaceae > Glycine > Glycine tomentella. Next base: position 15,905 of record PYAF01005661.1, read on the forward strand.
TAGAAATTTCTAGGAAACCCTTAAGATTAAAATTACAAAAATGCCCTTGGACATTTTTGAAAATGACAAAAATGCCCCTGAGGTCAAAATGACCAAAACGCCCCTGGATATTTTTGAAATTACCAAACTGCCCTTAGATATTTTAGAAAGATATTTTAGAATGGAAATGTACATAAATGCCCTTCAATATTTTGGAAAGGACAAAAATACCCTTAGATATTTTGAAT
>PYAF01005661.1:28962-44186 GCA_007407185.1 Glycine tomentella
AACACATCTCTCAACAGGACCCTGGGCTAATTCTAGCCCCAGCACAAACGGGTCACTATTCATGAAACCCCTCAGATTCAAAATCAAACGGAGAAACTTGTGTTTCTTACCTCAGTGGCGACTCTAAAGGCCTCAGGACAGCTTCCTCGAGCTTCTGTGTCCTTTATACGCCGTGGGTCTTCGCCAATCTCAAGCTCTCGGAGCTTTTCCTTTGAGAAATCGCTTCTCACTCAGAAAGGGGTTTCAAGAGCGGAAAATCGAAGGATTCAAGCTTCCATAGGTTTATCTCACACTCAAAGGTCGAAAGGAAGTGTTTAAGCTCTCAAATATGGTCCCAAAAAGCTTGGAGCAAGCTCTAATGGAGGTTTAGGACGAAGAGGAAGAAGGAGGGAGTGGAAAATGCCAAGTTTCAAGCCTTTTTGACCTTTTATAGGCTCAAACGTGACTCCCACGCTTCCCGCGTGGGCTGGCAGAAAATTAGCATTTCTGGGTTGCCTCCCACGCCCCAGGCGTGGCCTCCACGCACCAAGCGTGGACCTCCCACGTCCCAAGCGTGGGTTCCCACGCCCCAAGCGTGGACATCCAGAAAAAATTGGTTTTCTGAGCTGCTTCCCATGCCCCAGGCGTGGACCTCCACGCCCCAAGCGTGGAACCTCAGAAAACCCATAAATCAGCTTTAAACCTTAGGGTTATTATAAAAGGGTATACAAAAAATTTACACCGTCCTAAAGCGTCGATAGTTGAAAGGTGCATTGTAGAAGAAATTGTAGAATTTTGTTTAGAGTACCTTGAAAAGGTAAAACTTGTTGGCATTCCTTAGTCCTGGCATGACGACAAAGTGGGAGGAAAGGGTTCACGAGGGCTACTAGGGGTGTTCGCGGATCGGTTCGGATCGGTTTTGGCCAAATTTAGGACCCAACCCAATCAAATTTGATCGGTTCGGTTCGGTTCAGTTTTCAGAAAAAAAAAATTGAAACCCAACCCAACCCAACCCGTTCATGAACAGTTCAGTTCGGTTCGGATCATCGGGTTACCCATTTAATTTTTTTTAAAACTATTTTATCACGATTCTTTCAAATATCTCATACAATTAAGACAATATTATCAAATGTATGAAAGTAGTAAAATTGATTCATTTAATACCATCAACATAATATTATAAAATAAACTTATAATATAAATTAAAACAGAGACAAAACTGGTATCCTAGTTCCCAGCTGTGACCTTTTTCAAAGTCAAGAAGAAGAATACAATAAAATAGTTACATTTACGCTTATATTCCTTAAGCAAATAGGTATCTTTAAATCAGTTGAAGAATCAAACTTGTCAAATGCTTCTATATGATCTCACAACAATTCTCTCAATGATGCAAACATAAACTCTCTAATAGTCTAATATTATTTGGAATGGAATGCATACATGAACGCCAAAATATGTTTATTTATACTAATTTAAAGATATGATTTTAACCAATTTTTGAATGCAATCCTAAATATATTCTATCATATTATCCAATGCAATATTAAAGAAATGCAATGCAATCTTAAAAATATTCTATCATATTTTTTAATACAATATAAAAAAATATTATATCTTATTTTTGAATGCAATCTTAAACATTTATAATATCTTACCTTTTTTTTTATTGTCTAATTATTTTTTAAATTTTTAATATATATATATATATATAAATAATAAAATTTATATTATTATTACGGGTTCACGGATCGGGTCATCGGATCAACGGATTTGTAAATCTAAACCCGTGACCCAACCCATACATGAACGATTTTGATCGGTTCGGTTCGTTTTTGACCCAAATATATAAATGACACAACCCAAACTGTTCAGATCGGTTCGGATCGGTTCGGGTTCGCGGGTGACCCGTACCCGTGAACACCCCTAAGAGCTACATTTTATAACTCCTAGTTTACAAGAATTTCAACAAGCTCATTTGTATGTACTGAATAACAGTAATGAAGTCATGCCATACATAGTTCATCACGAAGCCTTAGTCAAGGAAAGTGATCCAAGAATGACGAAGAATAAGTTGTTGAAAAAGCATATTGAGACTTTCCTGGATTGGTTTAAAGATACAATATTTAGTGATGAATCTTCCTCTAAAACACTAAGGAAGTTAGCAGATGAGCCTAAAAGAAATGTTAGAAGTTGGCTGAGATACGATATCAACAAGTACTTATTCTACACCAAAGAACAAGATGACAAGAGCACAATGCAAAATAGTGGGGTTAGTCTTAGGGCTGAATCACAACATTTTGCTACTGTGCATGAAGACAATCCTCGTTTGGTGTGCATCCCTTACTTTGGAGTCATTGATGACATATGAGAGCTTAATTATGTTAAATTCACTGTGTGTGTTTTCAAGTGTAAGTGGGTTGATAGCAATAGCAGTGTGCGAACCGACGATTCAGGATTTACTTTAGTAGATCTTAAGAAGGTAGCTTATCAAAATGAACCTTTCATCATGGTATAACAAGCTAAATAGGTGTTTTATGATCAAGGTCCTTGTGATGAAAGGTGGTCAGTGGTACTACATGGAAAAACCATTGGTCTTAATCTTGACGATGATGATTCAACCCTAGATACTGGTCTAACTCATTACTCGACACAAATGCCTAACATCAATAGAGAAGAAGAAGTTAACGACGTTCATGCAAATCGTAATGATCATGATGAAGGAGAATTAATTAACATCGTTTAATGTAATGTAATGTTTACTTTATATTAAGTTGTTTCCAAGTTTACAATTTCATAACTTACATAACTTTTGACTTAAGTTTATTTAATTTTGTTTTTTATAGGAACATGACTACACCACCAAGCTGCCCTCCTCCTCCTCCTCCTCAGTCGGCACTTTCACCATCTATGGCAAAGAAGACTAGGAAAGCAACACGACTGAGGTCACTGTCTACCAAACCCGTTGGTGTTGACAGACCAGTGGTTCATGTGGATCCTACCACTGGGAAGGCTGATGGTCCCCATAAGAAGAAATTGAGAATGTATCTATGGATCGTGGCTCAAGACAAGGTGGATGTCACCATTGGTAACTGGAAGGAAGTTCCTACAGCTCAGAAGGAGTTGATTTGGGAGGACATTCAGGTATTACAATTAACTGTCCAATGTTTTTGTAATTGTTTATGGTAATGCCATTTAAATGTTATTTTAACTGTTAAAATTGTTTTTTGTATCACAGGCTGAATTTGATATACCTGAAGCGTCCGACGAACGGACGAAGAAGAAAATTATTCAGACCGTAGGAGAGCGATTGAGGCATTTCAAGTTTGATTTGACCTCCAAGTGGGCTTTGGCAGAAAGGAAGGGTGAGGACGACGACACCGTACGTGAAAAATATGGAATCAGCAAAGAAAAGTGACACCAATTCTATGAGAGTCGCAAAACTGCTTCTTAGGAGGTTAGTTGACTTGCATTGTTTTAGAATTTTACAATTATGTAGTATTTGTAACTGCATTTTGTTGAAAACTATATGGGTAACTCTTACAAGATGTTAGAAAAAAGGTGCAGGCCATCCAAAAGCTAAACACTGCCCCTCACGTGTTGTCTCACGGGGGTTATGATTTACTATAACAGAGATTGATGGAGGAGAAACAAAACGAAAGATTGGAGGAAGCATGCCAAGCCAAGAACATCGAGACAGTCGTTCATCCTCCGTCTCCTGTTAGATGGCACGTGAAGTGGAAGCTAGCTCGAACAAAGAAAACAAGACTCATGACATCTGAGGCGGCACGAGAGATTGCAACGAGATTGTAAGTCAAATGATGGTTTCATTGTTCATTAATTAGAAAAACAACAAAAAATGTTTGCTAACTCATGTAATACATTCATTATGTTGATTGCAGGATACCCTGGACGAGCAATCCTCATAGGGCAGTTTTGTCACCAGTGGACGTTAGGATGTATTGACTGCTGCCATTGGACAACTAGAGCACCCAGGTCGTGTTTGTGATGCTGAAGCCGGTGTGACCATCAAACAATACTTCGGAACGACTTCATCAATCTCTCGCAAGTCTAAGTCCATGAACCCTGGAGACTTGGATCAACTGAAACAAAACATCAGGGAAGAGTTGGAGCATTCGTTCACTGAAAAAGTGACGTAGCGACTCATGATGTCCTTAAGCCAGATGCAGTCTCAGGAATTCATGCCACCTCCAGAGGTTCTAGTTTGTCCTTATGGTACCTGTGTCAGCACGAAGGATAGCCGTGTCGATCCCTCGGGGCAGGACCCAGACACGGGTATATCTGACAGGCGTGGGTTGTATCTCGATGATAATCCTCCCCACCTAGTTTCCCTTGGAAGAGTTTATAAGGGGTCAACAATTGTGCACAACGTTCCCATGGCCAATGATCAGGTCAATATGGGTGTTAAGGAAGTTCGAGATGCTGATGCTCGTGTCCCTGTACCCACTGAGCCGGTTCATTTAGTGGGGCAAGCCTTTAACACCTTCCTTGCTTGGCTGACACATCTTGTACAACCTATTTTGAAAAAGGTATTTCATTTTGTGTGTGTTTATTATCATTTAAACATTTGGTCAGTGTCATATAAAGTGATGACGGTCAATTAGTTATGTTTGTTAACTGTGTAGAATAAACAACACCGGCAAAACCTGTACATAAGCCAGAACCTGTTGAGGATCCCCTGTACTAGATTGCATTAACCATCCCCCAGCTTTTCCTTACACCCATGCAAGTGTCGTGGGACCCTTCTTTGTTCGGGGTGTATAACGATGACTTCTCGTTGTACATAAAGCATGAAGATATTTCTGAAATAATCCATGATGGTCAATGTTTGAACATCTTCGTTTTACAACTGCGGATTTTGTAAGTCACCTCACATTGTCTACCATTACATGACTAATTGTTTTATATTCATGCATAATTGACTTTATTTTTAAACAATAGGCATATGAATGAGCTATGTCTGCAATCGGATATTGCCTCTCTCTATAGATTCATTGAGCCACTGTCCATACAGAGATCTGGACAATCACAATTTGAATCTGAAGACTATCTTAAGAAATTGATGCAGAGTTCACAGAAACATGTCTATCTTGCAACGTACTTAAATGGTTAAGTAAAACTATACAATTGAATCAAAATAATATATGCAGTATAATAACTTAATTTTCTCCAATGCAGTACACATTGGCAACTGGTCCTTATATGTCCTAAGGACAATGTTGTCGTGTGGTTCTGTTCGTTGCACAATAAGCCTGAAAACTACCTGAAAGGGGTTATTAATAGGTAGGTTGTAATTTGTAACACATATTTTATCATTGTCTAACAAATGAATATTTTAATTGTATAATATGTATGCATGTTTCTCTTGAGCAGTGCTTTGAAGGGAGTCCATGATACTCAGGGAAATAAATCAAAGACCACTACTAAATGGAATACGGTTGAAGTAAGTCATTTAAATAATGGTTTATGTCTTCAAAATAACTTTTATTACTATTTACACTTATTTTCGTTTAAATTTGAACATGTTATTGAATTTAGTGAAATAAGTAAAAAGGAAGCACTGAGTATAGCTATTATGTCATGCATTGGATGCCGACGATAGTACAAGGAGGCTTTAGGGATAATTGGGACATGGTAATTGTCCAATTCAAAACTATTTGTATTTTGTTATACTCGTTTTTATTTATACTTAATTATTAAATTGTTTTATTATGTGATGCAGTATTTTGCTGATCAGAGACCACTGGAGGCAGAGAGATTGAAGGCAATCTGACTTCAGTGGACTACATTTTAACTTAGAGTTAGGAATGAAACATTAGCTGATTAGGGAAATTTTTAGTAAAACAATTGTATAGTTTAAAATTACAATCATTTTATGTATATTGACACTATTGAATTTACTTATTATTCATATATGATGTTAATTTGTACTGAAATTTGAAATTGCTTGGGTTTGTTTTTAAAATTTGCAGATTAAAATTAGGTTAAATTAATAAAACATATATCATATTAAAAAAACGCAAAAAAACAACATCGATTTTTAGTAAAAAAAATCGATGTTAACTTATGTAATAATACCAGTTTTTACTGAAAATTGATGTTGCTGTGATGTAACAACATCAATTTTTGTTTTACTGAAAATCGATGTTGCTGAGCACATGCAACAACATCGGTTTTTACTAAAAATCAATGTTGTTGTTACACAAATTAACATCGATTTTTACTAGAAACTAATGTTGAATTATCATATTTTAACATTTTTTTTCTTTTATTTCTTATTTGTCGACATCAGTTGTTTAAAAAAAACGATGTTGTGTACTTTTGTTAACATCGGTTTTTGAAAACCAATGTTAACGTTCAGACTTTTAACGTCGATGATTTCAACATCGGTTAACAACCAATGTGGAAAGGCCAAAATAACCGATGTTAAAAGCATATTTTCTAGTAGTGACTTTAAATTTGTAATATAAGAGTAAATTTAATTGAAATAGAAACCAATTTCTTAGTAATTGAAAGTTTAGTAACTAAGTTCATGTCTAACAACAAAAATATTAGTCGTTAAGTAATTGGTAAAAATTAAAATTAAAATATCATTAAAAGATTATTTTTTTATATTTTTCAACTATATTAATTAAATAAAAATATTAATTTATTTAAAGTTAAAATAAATAAGAATGGTGTATCTAATGTAACACCTCAAAATTATATCTTGAGTTTATATTTATGATTGAATTATGGAAGTATGATGATAGTTGGATACAAGAAGAATAGGATAAAATTTATTTGAACATAAGTTGCTCAATACTATCCATTTCTGCCACCCGAATTGAGAAATTTATTTATCTCTCAATTCTTATTCAAATTAGGTGTATGGAATTAAAGATCTAGATGTCTACTATAACATATAAAATATTTAGATAAATCTAGTTTGTGTAGTGCTTGCAGCTACTAAAACATTAAGAGATGTCAGTGTGGAATTTTTGAGCTTGCTGCAATTTTGGAGTCTAGATTAAAAATGTTATAGTTAAAGTTTTATAACTCCAAACACGGCATGTGATATCTTGTTAGAAAGCTTAGGAAGTCCAGTTTAACATACTAAAATATGAAAATTTATAGACTAGTAGATTGGTACAGAAAAAAATAAAGAACAAACCATGTGCTGTGAAACATTTTTTTTTATAGAAAAATCTAGTCTTGACAACTTGTAGCTCCTAAAACCCTGGCACAAAGGCTAGAAGATTCAGCCTAAATTTGGACCAATCCGAAGGGCATGAATACTCCCAAGGCATCCAAGTGCAACAACCATAGAAATAGGCATGGCTAAGTGAACTAATAGAAAGAAAATTTGGTAAACCAAAGTCAAGGTGAAGTCAATGAATAAAGAGAATAAGACAAGCTAAGTCCAAGCTTCTTGAACAATCCTTTTAGGGCTATCCATGTGGCAGCTAATTAACTTAGGAAGCTATTTCCATGTTGGAGAGGCCAGCTGCCCCTAAGACCATGATTAAAAGAATCTTGACCAAAAGAATCAAGTCAAGAAAAGGCTTAAGGTTAAATATCTCCTAGTGAAATGATTATCTAGTTAAAACCCAACTAAACTAAATTCTAAAATCAGTTTTAATCCAACTAAAACCCTTAAATCTGAACCAATTAAAGTAGTATAAATTGTAACACCTCATATTTCAATCATTGTGCATGAAATTTTGATATGGATGATACATTTAATTTATGTATATTAATTAGGAATTTCTAAAAATAGTATAAAGGGAAATGACTATATTACCCTTCCTTAAATTAAAAAATTACAAAACTACCCTTAAGGTCAAAATGACGAAAATACCCCTGACTATTTTGAAAATTACCAAAATACCCTTTAGCCTAGAAATGACCATATATCCTCAGGAATTCTATAAGAACCTGATAAAAGTATAGTATGCTCCTAGATAATGAATTATTAACATAGTTGGTGAAAAGAAACCATAAAGAGCTCAATCCAGACTAATTCAAGTATCAGAAAAACACAGGAAAAGGATAGATACACTCCGTAGAATTTTCTCTTAATTATAGGAGGAATAGACTTCTTTAATAAGCTAGTTTAGTAATTTTATTAATTAAAGGCAAAATGGACCAATAAGAATTAAGATAAAGCCACTTGATAAGAAAAGCTTAAATAACATCCTAAATATGCTACTAAGACTTAAGTTAGTCTCTAAATAATTTTAGAATTTTATTCCTAAAAAGGCATTTGGAATTAGGCTTTCATAAATGATATATTCAATTTAAAGATACATAATAAGTAAAACAAAGCATAAAATTTCCTAAACTCTAGACATTCCACGTGAAGAAGGAGAAAATTTGAGAAACTTGCCCTTTAAACCAAGCCATGGCCGTGTGATATCAAGAGTAATGGAGAAGGCTTTAGAAAAATCAAGAAAGTGGACACTTGGATGGTTAAAAAGCTTGAAGGCTTGCCATTGGTCCATTTGGAAAGAATAGTCAACAATGGCTTTAGAGATATTTTCATTCAAAGACTAGCTACTCTACGTAAGAAAAGTAAACAAATAAAGACTCTTCTACAAAGCTAGCTACTCTACGTGCAAATGAGAGGAAAAGAGGAGGATGTAGAATTTTCAAGAACATGGCCACTTGTAGGAAGAAAAACTACTAGCCAATGAGATTTAACCAATTGGAAAGCTAAGTCATGATAACCTCATAGATATTTGTATCAAAAGCAATTTTAGCAACCTTATAAAAAGGATGGTGGGGACCGAAAATGAAGCTTAGCCTTAAGGAAGTACGCGTGCAACACCATACTCCATATCACTTTCATTCCATCATTTTCCAATATCACATCCTTTTCACTTTAACTTAATGCAAAACAAAGACCCACCATCTTAAAACCTCACGTGAAAGGCTAGGAGTATTAGGAGCAAGACTGTCCAAAATTTTAAAGAAAGCAAGGTATGGGGAAGCTTTATGATAAATATGGTTTGAATATTAATTATGCTAAGATTCTCCTTTGTTTTCATAAAGAATTAAGCCTTGCATACCATACGTTCAATGAAATGCCTCAAAGAGATAAAGATTCTTTAGTAAATGATTGTTTGAATAAGTGATTTGAATCTAGTTTAATAAATGATTGTTTGAATAAGTGACTTGAATTTAGATTGATGGATGATTATTTAGATGATTTGAATCTTGTGTATTAAGACTGCCTTTAAGAAAATGTTTGATTTGAATTGTAGTTACATGATGGAATGCTTTACTAAAGCTTATGTATTATTTGACAAAGTTTTATATTGTGGAAGTGTTCTATGAACCCTCGAACATGTCTATTAAATTTTATACTAAGTTCATGTTGAAAGTTTAAACATATGAGATATAAAGTGAAAATTAATATTGAAGAGTAACTATGAGATACAAGAGAATTATTCATGCATGTTTCATATGCATATGCCTGGCGGGGGTTAATCCGTGTTATACCTGGCGTGGGTTAATCCGTGTTATACCTGGCGGGGGTTAATTTGTGTTATATGCCTGGCGGTGGTTAATCCGTGTTATATGCCTGGCGGGGGTTAATCCGTGTTATATGCCTGACGGGGGCTAATTCGTGTTATTGGTACCAAAGATAAAAAGAGTCATGCATCATTTAAACAAATAATCATGCATCATTCATGCATCTTATTTTATGAAGGCTATTATGACTATCTATGAATATGTTCTTTTATTTAACTATGTTTATCATAAACTTACCCTATTTTTGTGTCTGTGGTTGACACCTGCGATGACCTTAATCTATTTGAGTGAGCAGAGGAACAGTAAAACATAAGCAGTGGATGGTTATGAAGAAGATATGATGAGGAATCTTGGATTGCTTATATTTTGTTTCTTTAGTTTATTCTGATAAATGTGTAATTTGTACTAGACTTTAGACCCGTCTGTATATTCTGTTGGCATGTATTTGGGACTCTATATGGACTATATTTTGGACTGTAATATATTAAACTGCATTTTGGACTGTATGTTTTTAAGAACTCAAGAACGCTTTATGTTAGATAACTTGTTTATAATATTACTTTTCGTAAGAATTAAATTAGGGAAAGAAGAAAAAATTTTATTCGTAAAAATTATAAGTAATAGGCTAAGTAAAATTGAGTCGTTACAAATATCACACAAATTACGTTCAAGGAGGGTGCCTCTCTCAACCGTCCTCCAATGTTTGAGGGAGAACACTTTAATTTTTGAAAAAATAGAATGCATATTTTCATTCAATCAAATGACCCCAGTGCATGGAGTGCAATTGAAAAAGGTCCTTGGATACATACCAAAACTGTTGATAATGAAAAGATTCCCAAAGAATGGGATGAAATGACTGACATAGAAAATAGGGTAGTTCAATATGATTTTAAGGCAAAAAACATGATAACCTCTTCCTTGTCCTCTGATAAGTTTTTCAGAACAGTTAGGTGCAAGAGTGCAAAGGAGATGTGGGAAATGTTGGAGATCACTCATGAAGGAACTGATGATGTTAGAAGATCAAGAAAACATGCCTTGATCCATGAGTACGAAATGTTCAAGATGAACGCAACAGAAAACATCTCTCAACTCCAAACCAGATTCACACACATCGTCAATCATCTACTTGGTTTTGGCAAAACATTTGATGTAGAGGAACTCAACATCAAGATTTTGAAATGCTTAACAAGACCTTGGCAACCAAAAGTGACAGCAATCAAAGAATCTAAAGATCTGCCAAAAATGTCTATGGCTGCACTTTTTGGTAAGTTACATGAGTATGAATTAGAAATGTCTCAACTAACTAATGCAGAAGATGTAGACAAGAAACAGAAAAGCATTGCCTTGAAAGCTGCATCCTCAAAAGTTGAGAAAGATGATGATTCAAGTTAAGATGAAGGTGATGAAAATCTGAACCTAATTGCAAAAGATTTGGCAAGTTCATGCAGAAAAACATGAATAGAAAGATCACAAAGTTCAACAAAAGAAATAACAACAACAACTTCAACTGCTCTGAGTGTGGAAAGCAAGGCCAAATCAAATCTGAATGTCCAGTCTTCTTAAAAAAGCAATTAGGAGAAAAGAAAGGAAAGAGAGAAGGGAAATCCAAAAGAGCCTACATAGCTTGGGAAGATAATGCATCAACAACTTCTGAATCTTTAGAATGAGAAAGCCAATGCTTGTCTAACATCAACAATTGATGAAGAAGACTCAAGTGTTGAATTAGAAGTAAATCCTAAATTTGATCAACTAGTTGCTGCTTTTAATGAAATGCATGAGGAGGCTTAAAAACTTGCTATCTCCAATAACAAGCTTAAAGGTAACCTTAGATGGCATGTAACATCCTCAAATTTTTATCTTGAACTTATATTTATGTTTGAATTATTTGTGGATATGTGATGATAGTTTTATACAAGAAGGATAGGATAGAAGCCAATGAATTCAAGGGGCAAATTTAGAAGTGCTTGGAGTATATTTAGTTGTGATTAGTGAATTTAAGGAAGAAGCATACCCTAGCACGTGTAGGATGTGGACTAAGAGCTTAAGATCACCTAAGTAACTACCTTAGAAATACAAAACTGAAAATAATATGAACACACACAATTAACCAAGAAGGGGGTTGAATTGGTTAAACCATGGTCTTTAAAATTTCTTTAAAACAAGCAAGAGATTTAGAATAGTATCACAAGGACACCCTTTTGAATAACAAATTTTCAGTCAATCAAGACTCACCCTTCACAGAAAGCAATAGCAGAAAAAGTTTATCTCTTGATATTCAAATGATTATCCAAAAGACTAGCAATCAATGATAGAAAGATGAGATTAAGTGTTTTTGATGAAAAACCTATCTACCTTCCTCCCCTTTCATGCGCCCCTTGTGTGAGTTTTGACAGAAAAATTCAGCCATCAATATCATCTATTGGTGAGCCTCTTAGATAAGATAAGCACATTGAAACCTAACCTTCTTCCTCTCCATTGGTGCGCCTAGCTTGCCTCCATTGGTGTTTGTTTGTGGCCTTCAAGAAGTGTTCTTGAGTCTTGACAAGGAGTGGTGTGGATTGATCGAAGGTCGTACTCGGTCAAATTAATACAATTAAATGCAGTACTCGAAAGTGACTCCTAGGTCATCTATCTAGGATCAATAGTCTGTGTTAAGGGATTAAACGTGTAATGGGGGGGTGTTTCTACAGAATGCAAAAATATATAAAATAAAATAGAAATACCAAATAATTGCAGTGATTAAACAAGTCAGACCTTTGAACAGATTGCGTCTCTAATATCCTCGGTTCACGAAAGATAATATATCCTAACTTAATCCTTGGTAGTCCAGATTAATCTACTAAGCGAAGATTAACCTAAAACTTCCTACACGAATTAAGCAAACGTGAACCTCGTCAGGCCAAATCTCTCAGGATTAAGCAACCTGAGAATACTGAATCAACCAACTCAGAATCATTAAGCATGACTCTAATTCGAAAAGATACAGAACAGAGACCCAACAGGAAGAACCAAGCAGAACGAAATTACAAGCACAGAGAACCTCCATTAAAGGTTTGCAATCTGTCCTAGGGTCCAACCCTAAGATTTAGCCTTCCGTTAATTCGAAAATTGCAACAGAAATACGAATTGAATTGCAACCAAACATTAAACGAAACTAGAAGAGAAACGAAATTCAATTGGAAAAACGAAATTTAACCTAAACGAAAACCAAAATACTGAAAGCAGAAAACGAAATTAGACACCTGAAGCAGAAACGAAATAAGCACTGAGATTGACAGGAACGAAAACGAAACAATATTCCGAAACAGAAAATCCAAACAAAAACGAAAACCCTAATCAGAATAGCCAACAGAAACGAAAAACCCTAAAAAACTGAGCGTGAATAATTATTATCACTTCTGCATGGGCACAATATTCTATAAATACTAGTGTCTGACCTAAACGAAAATGGGCCTTCCTAACAATTTTGGCCCAAAAAATCACTAAAACAAAATAAACGAAAATAAAATGCTGATGTGGAAAATAATGCTGACGTGACACTCCAATCTTCAAGTCCATGAATTAATTCCAAGCCCATTTAATTATTAAACTGCCCTGAAAATAAAAATTGGAATAATTAAACTAAAAAAATCCAAAGTTAAAATCTGAATTATCGGTCCAATTAAATCCTAAATGAGAAACAGTGCGGAATATAAACGATTAAACACAAATCAGGGATTAAAATGAGTACAAAAAAGTGAGAAAATAAAGGTAAATAGTGACTCATCAAATCCCCCCTCACTTAGCCTTTTGCACTCCTGGGCAAAATCCAAAAATAGAGCAAGAAACAATTCTAAAGAGAAAGGAATTGACAATTTCCAACACACAAAGAGTCAGAGAAACTACACACTTATGGGATTTATCCAAGCATTCAAAACTTAGCAAAACAATCAATCTGCTTAAGAAGTGAATTAAAAGCAACAGAACCTCACCAGATGCACTATATCACACTGTATCTCTCAAGTGATTAGGCAATTGTATACTCTCAAAACACTCATGAAAACAAGCAACAGATAGACTTGGCAAGTCTCTATAATCAACACCCAATAAACATGCATATAATCAGGGTTGTAATGTGGTCAAGGACATGGTAGAGGATAAAATATGGGATAAGTAGCTGCAAACCAGAGGAACTAGAGGAGCAATGAGGAATAAGTAAGAAGTGGGCACAAGAGCAAACCCAAAAGTCTCTAATAAGCCTCTAACACCATTCCTTTTCCTTTGCTTCAAACACAACAACTTTTCTTTAAATACTTATTTTCAAACAAACCAGAGGTTTTTTTTTTTTTTTGAAACAGATACGAAATAAGGTACTGATATAACATGATGCATAGATACATGAAGAATAAGCTGAACATCAGAGTAAACCAACAGGCCAGATGCATGCACCCCCGCACTTATTCCCAAAACAATTCCAAAGCTCCAAAAGTTCCCTAAGGTTAAGGTAATAATTGTTTTTCACTTAAGGCTTGTAATGGGCTTCAAACAATAGAAAGGGAAATAGGCTCAACAGGGTTATCAAAGGAATTAAATTCAAGGTAAGCTTATTTGGCCAGAGGCTTATCAAAACAAGAATGCCTTAATCATATCCAAACATGCATGAGAACCAAGAAATATCAAACAGAGTCAAGACAAGGCAACTGTGCAAGCAATCAAGAGGCATAGCACGCATGAAAGAACAGATAGTGGCTCAAATCCTCACACAGGGTATATCTGTCACAATTAAATCAACCTTTCAAACATCATAATCATCTTTCCAAGCAGAGAAAAACATGGATTCCAAACCATACAGTATGAAGCAACTCTTATCTAAGAGTGAAGTAAGTGCCGACACCTATTCAAAACCCAAAAATCAAAAAGAAACATGCAAAACTATACGCAACACATGATAATAAGAATTAAAACTAACAAAAAAACAGTCTCTCCCCCCCCCCCCACACTTAAATTACACATTGTCCCCAATGTAGCACAAACAAAAGTTCAGAGCAATCAGAATAATGCAATAAATATGGACAAGTGCGATAAAATTAAAGGGGGAGAAAGAAAAAGAAAACTCCCTAAGGTGTAGTGGAAGATGGGAGGGAGGCAGGGTCAAGCAGAGATATCTCCTCCACAACTGCATCCAGCAAGGAAGGATTGCTGAGGAATGGTTTAAGACGGTGTCCATTGGTCTTGAAGCTCTTGCCTGTGGACTCACTTTGGATTTCAACTGTACCATAAGGATAAACATTAGTAACAACAAAAGGTCCAATCCACTTTGACCGTAACTTACCACCTATAAGTCCGAGCCTAGAATTGTACAAGAGAACTTTCTGGCCAACCTCGAAGGTTTTCCTAGCTATCAGGCTATCATGGAACTTCTTGGTCTTCTCTTTGTAGAACTTTGAGTTCTCATAAGCTTCAAGGCGGATCTCATCTAGTTCACTTAGCTGCAACTTCCTTTCCTCACCAGCTTGATCCATGGAAAAATTATAGGTCTTCACAGCCCAATAGGCTCGGTGCTCAATCTCAACAGGCAGATGACATGCCTTGCCAAAGACAACTCGATAAGGAGACATTCCTATGGGCGCTTTGTAGGCAGTCCTATGCGCCCAAAGAGCATCGTCCAATCTTATACTCCAATCCTTTCTGTTGGGCTGGACAACTTTCTCTAAGATCCTCTTGATTTCTCG